>QXDU01000296.1:0-14859 GCA_003717275.1 Protomyces pachydermus | reverse complement strand
CATTTGTTCACAACAAAGCACTTCCACCAACTTTCGCCCCGAGCCCCATGGTGCAGTCCACGCCAGACCAGCTCGTCAATGAGCAGCAGCACTACAAAGAACTCTTCCAAAAGCTGAAAGTCAGCTACATTGAGGAGGAAACACGCGAGCGCTATTTGCGCATGCTTGCAGAAGACGACGTGTCTGCCGATACTGCTGCTCGCACACAGCTCGGTAAGCTCCCGTGCAGGCCTTGTTACTGAACTCACGTCAGAGCAACACAACGCCGAAGCCAAGGCGACGCTGCAGCAGCAAAAGGCTGCAGTGCAGGCATGCCAGGCGCAAATCACAGCACTCTCTCAGAGCGTCCCTGCACGTAAGTATTCTGTTCCTCACGCATGCTCACAGCAGAAAAACGACGCGTAGATGGAGCTCTGGAGGGTATGCGTGCGCTCGAGACAGAATCGGCCAGCTTGCGTGCATCCCTGCACGAGCTAGAACAGCTTCGCCAGCAGCGTCCTCAGGTAAGTTGTTTGTCTTCTTGGCATTGTACTCATACCAAGCCCGTCATGTCACTCAAGGCACTGCAGTCAAAGCAGCAAACATTGGGCGTGTCTCTGGCGCAAGCACAAGCAGACACAAACACGCGCAAGGCTCGCATTGAAGCGTTGGTGCTTCAAAAACAGACTTTGCAAGCACAAGCTGCGCGTATGGCAGAAACACACGCGACATTGACGGAACAAGCAGCGCGCGGCCCTGTAGCTGGTGTTCAGCACGAGATTGGTCAAATGTTGGTGTCGTTGACGCAGATTGCGAGGCAGATTGAAGCGTAGCTTGTGTTTTCTATATCCCTACTCAGAAACTGTCGTTAGCCATGGTCATGTTGTACAGCAGCGTACCCGTGAATCTTGATGTTCTTCTTTGGAATCGGGAGCTCAGAGGTGAGAAACTCAGACACCTTGAGACGCTGGTCGCCCTGCAGCTGGATGACTTCGCCCATTTCTGCGTCCTTGACGATGGTGCCGTTGCAAGCAAAATCCTTCTTGAGTGCCTTCAGGATACGCTTCTGATCAAACTCGACGGGCAATCCCTGCACGGTCGTCAAGGTCTTGCGTCCATTTCGCTGCTGGATACGAATGTCTGCGGGTCAGAAGAGAAAAAGAGGCAAAGAACGTACGAATGTAGTTTTTAGGCTGAGTCTCATCGTCGCCCGTGTCTGCAAAGGGATCTGCTGTTAGCATGCACCGTAGAGGATGAGAGACATGCCGACAGTGTTGAAGTTCTCGATGTTGCTCATTCACTAGTCTGCTCTTGTCTTTGCGCTGGTGGTTCTGGTCGAGGATGTCGCTGTTGGTCCACAACCATCTACATCCCGGCACGACACTCCTCATAAGCTCAACGTGAGACGCTTGCACGAGCCTGACAGCGCTTCCTTGAGTCTAGAACCTTGCCATGGCATTCTCTGCCCCCGACAGTCCAGAGAGCTCGAGGATTGACCAAGACTTCGCCAGCACACTCAATACGCTCTTGATATTCCTCAGCATGTTCCTTAGAAGCAAGATCCTCGCATGGACCGGCATCGTCGTTGCCCTCAGCTTCTGGATGAACCAAGGACCCAAGGCCAAGAGCACACTGCTCACTATTGGGTATGCTTCATGCTCTATGCCTATGCTCATATCTAGTATTGCCAGCTCGGCGCTAATCGTCAACTACATCCTCTAGAAAGTCCCAGAGACCACGCTTGTGCGCGAGAGCCAGCAGCAAGACGCCCGGTAGATACACAAGGCTGGCAAAGAAGAGCTTTTTGGCGCTTCCCGTGCGCTCCCGTTCGCTGCCTCTTTGCCGCCAAAAGTCATAGGCTCGATAGCTGAGGTAGAGATTGAGCAGGCTGCTGTCGAGCATAAAGTACGCATCACATACATTTGCATACACGAGCCCAAAGCAGATTGGAAATGTGAGGAGCGAGTAGCGTAGTGATACACGCGCATTCATTCCGGGATGCAGGATGCTCGTCATGACATAGCCTGCACGCGCATACTCTTCGCGAATATACCATGACAGGCTATTGAAGTGTGGGAACTGCCAGGCATACAGCAGCGCCGCTAGGTAGAGGCAGCCCATGTTCTCTGGCGAGAGGAAAGGATAAGGTGAGAGGGCAAACCAGCCCATGGCTGGCGGTATCGCGCCAACTACAGCGCCGACCCAGGTATTGATAATGTGCTGTCTTTTGAGAGGTGTATAGACGCCTGCATACAAGCCAATATTGGCAAGACCGAGCAGGGCACAGGTAGGGTTGACGCCCCAAGCAAGCAGGCCGACGCCAGCGAGGCCAGTCAGGCTGCCCATGCGAAAGGCATCGTCTGGGTGCAGCGAGCCCTTGACGAGGGGTCTATTCCGCGTCCGCGCCATTTGACTATCAAAAGGCGGCTCGAGCCACATGTTGTAGGTATTGGCACTCGCAGAGCAGAGCGTTGTACCGACGGTCAAGCAGACCAGAGTCGGTAGATTCGACTCGAATGGGCACAGCGCATAGGAGGACATGGTAGAAAGCACGACGAGCGTGGTGAGCCTGGGCTTGGCAAGTGTAAGATAGGCATTGTAGCCTGGTTTCTGCAGCAGCCTCGCCTCTGCCGCCTTGCCTGCAAGCTGCGCCGTTGCGAGGCCTCTTCTGAGCATATGTCGTCGCAGCACACCCAGCACCCAAACAACAAACATGGAACGCGTCCGGGCTACAAAGCTGCAGGAGATCCTCGATACAACGGTCAGCGCGACCCTACGTGCCTGCTCCTACGATAAGCTGGCAAGCTGCTTCCCGACCCTGGCGCAGAACGACGCGCCCTCCCTCGAGCATGCTCAGCAGCAGGTCTACGACTTTTTACAAACAACCATGGCGCAAGAGTTTGACAAGATTCTAGCGGAGCGAGAGGCAGTACAGAGGCTGGATGAACTCGATCTTCTCATCAAGCAGGCAAGGGAGCGCAAAGAGCGCGGCGAAGCACGGACAGAGCACATAGATCTCTCGCCCGAGGTTATCTTGCAGGCACACCTCATCCCCGTCAAGCGCCGGGAGCTCGAGGGGATGCGGCTAGCGCTGGACCAGCTGCAGGCGGAGAATGGGCAAGCGCTCGCTGCGATGGAGACGACGCGGGTGCAGCTCGAGCAAGAGGCTGCAAATTTACAAGCGCTGCTGCAGACACCACAACCATGAGCATGTTGCGCGCAGGCAGGCGGCAGGCGTCGACACTCTCGGCGGCCATTGCCAAGGAGGATTTCGGCGTCCTTGACTACTACAGGCCTCCCAGGCGGGTCCTCTTCAAGCCTGGACAGTGGTTCAAGTATATACTGCACCGCGGCATCATGACGCGGCTTGCTCTCTTTAGCTTTAAGCGCTCCATCAAGCCACAGACTCTAAGTGTAGCGAGTCTCAAACAGCATGCCGTTGAACTGCGCGATGCAACGCTGCTAGCACACAGCAAGGGCGACATCAAAACCATCCGCAACCTCTGCGGCCAGCAAGTCCAGTCGCGGCTCATTCGCGAAATCAAGGACCGGGGACACAAAGAGGTGCCCGTACAGCGCGAACCCGTCTCTTCCACGGCCCTCCTCAACTTTTCACGGCAGCCACTCGATGCAGAGTAAGTTTCTTTTCTATCTACATCTCTAACAATAGTCGCACGAACCACATCATCCAGGCAGCGTTTCGCCTGCAGACACGCACCTCGGAGGAAGACGTTGTCCTTGCAGCAAAGTCTTGGATTCGGCCCGTCAAGTTTACCGTGCAGCAACTCACAACTTTGTCTTTGCCTCAGAGCCCTCCTCGATCGTAAACCAGGCCATTTCCGCCAGCAAGGGAAAGGCCTTGGCGTGGTGCTTGGCCTTCAGGGAGGAAGCCTGCTTCCGGGCAACGCGTGCAGCGATACCTTGCAGAATGAAAGCCAGACGCAGATGCGCAAAGGCGCTCGCAAACAAAAAGTCGTCTGCAGGATTCCAGCCAGCGGTGGCTGCGTATTCGGCGTGAGCTTCTTGAATAGTTGGAACACCTCCGAGATCTTCCTTGCCCATGAATCCGCTGAGTGATCCGTCTCCGTTGCCAGAAGGCAGACTGTGTGGCTGCAGGAGGTTGGCCAAGTCACTGAGTGGATGTCCAATCGTACTCAGCTCCCAGTCGAGAATGCCAATTACGCGAGGCTCCGTCGCATGAAACACGCAGTTGTCAATCTTGTAGTCGCCGTGCACGATCGATGTCCGGTCGGGCGGCATATGGCCGGCAAACCAGGTCTGCAAGTCTTGCCAGTGCGGCATCTGGCCAACAATTTCGCCAGTGTCGAGGTCCTTTGCTGCAGACTGCGCCTGCGTCACCTTTTCAATAGTGGCGAGTTGGCGCTTGTAGAAGCCCGTTGGACGGCCATACTTTTCAAGGCCCACCTGCTTGGGGTCAATCTTGTGCAGCTTGGCCAGAGTCTGCAAGACGGAGTTCCATGCAGCACGCTTCTCCTCGCGCGGAAGCATGGGCATGCCGGGGTCGGTAAAGATGCGACCCTGGAAGAACTCCATGATGTAAAAGGGCGTACCCACTACAGATGTGTCCTCGCACAAGCAATAGGTCTTTGGGACGGGCACGTTTGTGCCTTGCAGGGCAGATATGACTTGGTATTCGCGCTCTACCGCGTGTGCCGTCTTAGAGAGCAGCTCTCCGCGTGGCTTCTTGCGCAAGACGTACATGTCGCCATTCTTGTCGTTGATGAGCAGGGTCGGATTGGACTGGCCATGCATGAATTGCTGCAATGTGATGGGCAATGCGATGCCGGGTGCGGCTTTCTTGAGGTAGGCCTCGAGCCGAGGAACATCAATGTCTTCACGCAGGGCGCCGATGTTGGCCGTTGTCTTAAACATGTCAGTAGAAGGTACAAGAGTATAGACACTGTTAGACGCCGTTGGAGAGGTCTTGGTCGATGCTGCCTCGGATGCGGGGAGAGGCCGAGGATATGTTCAGATGCCACACAGCTACAGCCTACAGATCCAGCTCCTGGTGATAGGTCGTCTTGCGCATCGCCCCCAGACGCAGACGCGCAGTGGCAAGCTCCTGCTCAAGCTTCAGACACAGCACCTGCTGCTCCATCTCCTTGACTTTGAATTCATGTGCGCCCAACGCCTCAAAGTCCTCTTGGTCCGTCCTCTTTGCTGTTTGCATACCTTGCACCAGTCGCACAATAGCCCTGCATGCGACATTCACGCGCTTCGATGCATCCTCCAGTCTACCTTGCGTCTTTGACATGAACGCCTGCTTCACTCGCGATGCAGCCACCAGTTGCGCTGTTGCTGCAGCCACTTGATTACTCGCGACTACCATGTGTTCAGGCGACTTGGTGCCGCTAATCACTCCATCCGCAGACTCAATCAAAGTATTGGTTGCATTGGCAACAGCCTTGGCTGCAGAAATCAAGCCTTCTGTCCAGCGATTGTTCTTTTTGTAGAAGGCTGTGCGTGAACTATTGCCGCGACCTTGATTGACAATTTCCTTTTGCGATTCTGTTGCAGCCTTGAGCAGCTCGGCAATGGCATTTGTAATGGCAATAGCAGCTTCCAACAAGATCTCGTGGATAGACAACTCAAAGTCTTGTTTTGAAAAGATGGCCTGCAACTTGGCAGCCGCCGCATCAATAGCACGCGCTGCACCGCCGAGCTCTCGGTCCACCAAATCGCCAATATCCTCATTCGCCTTGGCCACAATGTCAAAGGCATTGCGTGGAACAAGGGTTTCCACAATTTTCGACACTCTGATGATTTGCTGTTGCTGGTCAACGTTGTAGTTGATGACGGCGTCCGTCTTTTGATCAGCATCCTCAGGAAGCTTCGAGGATACAACGCCCAGGAAGAAGCTGCTGGCCAGAGTTCCCAAGGTCTTTGCTTCCTTGACGAGCTGATCCGCCATTTCTTCGCTGCCAGTCAACGGCAATGCACCTTTGAGATTGTACAAGCTTGAGAAAACGCTGGATGCATAGGCATCGGTTGCTGTGATCATCTCTGCCTGATCAGCATTAGGCCCATCAGCCAGAAAGTTGTTGATGGCCGTGGCAAACTCGTTGGCAGCGGCGGCACCATTCTCAAGCACAGACAATAGGTACTCTGGTGTGGTGTTGGCATTACCTGCTTGCATCGGGTCGTCCAGCTCGAAGACCGTATTGTTGACACGCGCTGCAGCAGAGGTAAGCACAGCATCAATGATCTCATTGAGCTTGTCAATTTGCGACAAAATCAATTGGTCAATCTGCTCATCCATTGCATCGTCATCGCCATTCATTTGCATCGCGTTCATCTTCAGCAGCGTATCATCCATGCCCATCTTGTAAATCTCGAGCTCCTCGTCCTTGTCACGGATAATATTCTCAATCTCGCGCATCTTGTCGGCAAGCTTTTGCGTGGCATCATCTAACTGGCGTTGCTTTGTACGCAAGAGTTCTTCCAGATTTGCAATCTCGCGATTGTTGCGGTTGACAATCGAAGAGAGCTCGGAGCCAGAGGTGCGCTCCATATTGTTAATCTTGTCCAATGCTTCTCGCAATTCGCGTTCCTTGGCCTCCACTTGATCCTGACCAGAGTGCTTGAGTCGATCAAGCTCGAGTCGAGCACGGTCTCGTTCCCGAATCATGTCTGCCAAGTCAAGATTCTTGGCCTTGAGATCACGCTCCGCCTTTTCCTTACGATCGATGGCTTCCTGTGCAGACGACGCTTTGAGCTGTGCATTTTTGTACTTGGCCAGCAAATCCATGTGCTCTTGTCGCAATTGCGTATAGAGCTTGGCGAGTGCCTCGTATTTTTGTTTCCATGCGGCAAGCTGCTCTTGAAGGGAGCGAATCAATTCATCCTTTGCCTGTGATTGCATGCCGGTATTCTGATTGATTTGCTGCAACTCCGTCTCGAGCATCTTGACACGCCGATCATATTGCTCGAGCATAAGCTGATCATTATTGTACTGACCTTGCATAGCCAGCAGCTGCTGTTCGAGCTCAGCGAGTCGGCCGTGGGTCTGCATTTGATATTGCTGCTGCTGCAAGTTCTCTTGTGCTTGACGCTGCTGCTCCTGTTGTAATTGTTGCTGCCGCTCAAATTCGGCTTGTTGTTGCATGGCCAGCTCTTGTTGACGTCGCATTTCCGCATCTTGATCTGCTTGTAGACGACGCTGTTGAGCTTCATACTCAGCCTGCCGGCGCTGCGCTTCGTCCTCCTCGCGTGTATCTACTGGCTCGGGATCTTTCGGTCTGCTGGGCAAAGCAGGAATCTCTTCATTGTCGCTGAGGTTGGGTGCATCCTGTGGTAGCTTAGGAATCGCAATCAAGTTGGTCAGGTAGCGTAGGTTGGAGCATTCGTAGTAAAATTTGAGCAGCCGATAATGCTGCGCGCCGTACCTCGTCCTGAGTGGTTCCAAGGCATCTTCCGACGTTGCATGATGCATTGCCCGAACCATACTCGTAATGAACTTGTAGATGCCATACGACTCGTGTACAAGCGGCACAAGCGCAGAGATGCGACATTCATTACTGCTGCCACCTTTAAAGTGGGCAAAGATGAGCTTTTGAAAGGAGTCAATTTGGTCTTGCAAATTCATCAGCTCCATGATTGTTTCGTAGCCCTCGTTCGGATCGTGCAGGCTTTTGAGTGTAACGTACTCTTCATACTCAAACGTGCCATTGAACTCCGAATGGTAGCGGTGAAACAAGAGCTTTGCCGTCAGGTACTCGACGTAGGCCTTGATAAGCGGACCGTATCCTTTTGCTGTGCTGCTGAATGAGCGAGCACACGTCTCTAGCCAGCCAGTCTGCTTCTGTGCCTCCACCAGCGTGACGGGTGCTCCCTCTTGAATCACTTTGTGCACGACAATGAGCGCCTTGAATGTCTGAACCTCGTCGGACAAGATTGGCTGCAGCTTCATTCCCTGCCAGAATGTCTGGCTCGATTGATGATCCCTGCAGTCAGCCTCGATCCACTATAGCGGACCCATACCAGGTGTAGACGATACATGCACGGACATGCTTGCGTTTTGGGGCCGTCTCTTCGGGCGAGGTGGCCTTTTTGATGTTCGTACTCAGTTCCGACTCTTGCTTGCCGACATCGACGTTGCGACTGGGCCCGTCGCGGAACTGGTTGTTGGTGGCATACATGGTGGACGTCGCAAGGGAGGATGACGCTCTTGTGCGTTTTGAAACATTGACAGCAGGACAACGCGCACCAAAGGCGACGCACACCCGACAGCTAGTCTGGCAGGACAGAGGGCACGCGCTGACGCATGTCGAAGAGGCACAAGAAGCAGGAGATGACGCTGCGCCATGTCACGCCTATCGAATTGGCTCCGCGCGAACCTGGCTTCCAAGAGATTGAGAAGCCAAACGCGCAACGTGGCCTGTCGCTCAAGGACAAGCAGGCCCTTGCGCTCCTCATCGTGCTGTATGCGCTACAAGGAGTGCCTCTAGGACTGACGATGGGCTCCTTACCGTATCTGCTGCAACCACATCTGGACTATGCCTCTCTGGGCACTTTTTCACTCGCTGGCTACCCCTATAGTCTCAAGCTGCTGTGGAGCCCCATTGTCGATGCTTTGTACGTGACAAGCATCGGCAGACGTAAGAGTTGGATTCTGCCTGTGCAAGCAGCAGTGGGCGTCTGTCTCTTGTATATCGGGAGATTTGCAGATGAATGGGTCGACAATGCTGGAGCCTCTCTCAAGACGCTTACATGCTTCTTCTTCTTTCTTGTCTTGCTGTGTGCAACGCAAGACATTGCTGTGGATGGCTGGGCATTGACGCTGCTCTCTGAAGAAAATCTGAGCTATGCAT
This sequence comes from Protomyces pachydermus, assembly GCA_003717275.1. Taxonomy (NCBI): domain Eukaryota; kingdom Fungi; phylum Ascomycota; class Taphrinomycetes; order Taphrinales; family Protomycetaceae; genus Protomyces; species Protomyces pachydermus. Next base: position 6,049 of record QXDU01000296.1, on the reverse strand, counting down.
CGACGGCACAGACTATTGGCCTCAATACCGGCTACTTTTTGTCCTTCACCGTCTTTCTGGCCTTTCAATCGCCCGAGTTTGCAAACACTTACTGGAGAAGTGCTGCAAATCAGTCGTCACTGGGTCTCATCACGCTATCTGGCTACATTACTGCTTGCGGCTGGATCTTTCTCGTCGTCACTGCCTTTCTGCTGCTCATCAAGCGCGAAGCCAAAGAGACAAACGTTACTGAAAGCGTCAGGGAAGTCTACGAATCCATTTGGACCGTCACCAAGCTTCCTCAGGTGCGCACCTTTATGCTGATTCATCTCATCGCCAAGATTGGCTTCGTCACAAACGACAGTGTCACGAATCTCAAGCTCCTTGAAAAAGGCCTCAAAAAGGAAGACTTGTCGCTTGCAGTGTTGATTGATTTCCCGCTCGAAATTCTGTTTGGTTTCCTGGCTGCCAAGTGGTCGACTGGGCCACGTCCGCTACGGCCATGGCTGCTCGCCTTTCAGGGCAGGCTCGTGGCTGCAGTCCTTGGCATGCTACTCGTTTACTACATGCCAAAAGAAGTCGGCTGGTTTTACTTTACGCTCATTGTACTCGAGCACATCATCAGTTCATTTATGAGCACCGTACAGTTTGTCAGTGCTAGTGCCTTCCACACACAAATTGCCGACCCTTTGATTGGGGGCACCTACATGACGCTACTCAACACAATCTCCAATCTTGGGGGCACCTGGCCAAAGTACTTTGTACTTGAAGGTGTAGAGTACTTTACTCGCAAACGATGCACCTCCAAAGAGGCAGTTTTTGCAATTCTTGGCAAAATAGATCAAGAAAGGTGCGAAACAGCCGGAGGCAAGGTCAGCTTCATTGTCGATGGCTACTATGTCATCAACATCTTGTGCCTCATTGTTGGCGCGATATCATTCTGGGCCTTCATCAAGCCCAAGACGCTGCATCTACAGAGTCTGGGACCGCGGAGTTGGCGCATCTCCAAGAGCTAGAGATAACTCCTGCCACGCTTGGTTATTCTCAGCGCACGCCCGACAGCGCATCTCAGGACTTCTATTCTAGATGACCCAACAAGATCATGCATTAGCACGGGCCAGGCGATAACGCCACCCTCCTTGAAAGCATCGTAGCGCGTCTGCAAATCCTTCTCTAATGCAATTCCCCTTTTTAGATGTTGCAACATCCAACGACGAGCGGCGCGTAAAGCAGACGTGTAGATGCCTAGATTGGGCACAGAAAGCTGTAAGCCACCGTCTTTACGAATAAGGAAGCCTTGGGCGGCATAGCTGCGAACCTCGTCTTCCGTCAAGCGGTCCAGTGTATGCAAGGCTTCTGGCAGATTCATGTCTTCTTGGCGCATGAGAGCTACCTCATCCCCTTGAAGAGGCCATTGCACTACTTTGCCTTGAGCGACGAGAGTCTGCATTTCGCGCTCAAGGCCAGGAACGTTTGGAAAAAGTGATGCAACCTGGTGCATCAAGACGATCGGAGGTCTGTCACGTCGACGACAGAGCAGAGCAGTCAATTGAGCGCGCGGCAGCTTAGCAGGTATATTTGGAAGCTGTTTCTTGAGATAGTCAATAGCGCTGAGACAGTCGAGGCCATCATACGGAGATGACACCGCTGGTAGTCCATTTTCGAGAATCTGAGCTTCAGTCACTTTGGCAGGCGCTGTTGCAGCCTTCTTCTTTGGAGATGTATCAGAGAGCGGCGTCTTGGCAGTACGACTGCTGCGTATAACGCGCGAGGTCGGCACATTGCGTCCTTGCACATACATGCAGAGTTGTGGAAGAGTAGCACAAACTTGGACTACCATATCAAACCTAAACCTGGCTATGAAGCAACGCCTCCAAGTCTACTGCGGTCTCACTACGAACCCGCTTATAATAGACAGGGCAGTCTTTCGAGACGCAAGCTACCTCTGCATATACTGGCTGCCGACAACATGACGCACAAATGGTCAAAAAATCGCGGTGCACACGCTCACTCTTCCTCGCTGCCATCGTCAAGTCGAATTGCGTCGAATCAGGCTTGGCAAGGCACGCAGCACAAATACCAGGCCTGCTTTGATCTTGCCGGCAGACTGGACAATGCGATGAACTCAGGAATTGAGCCAACATTCCCGTCTGCTTACCTCGTTCAATTTTACTGCGCGGCATCTCATCGTACCACGATCGCACTTGCACGCCCATGATGCTAAACAAGCGTTCCAAGGGAGGGACGATGTTCTTGGTGATGTAGTAATCCACATCCAACCGCAAGTCTGGATTGTTGAGCAGCTCTTCCGGTGCGACACAACGATCAGTCAAGCGAGAACGAGCCGGACCAGAAATGACGAGATAAGGAACTCGCTCGCCATACTGTGGCTCAGAGCGCGGATCTCGCGCAATACTACGTGCGGAAATGACGGCGCCAGGAGGTGGAACGCCCTTGGTAGAGTAATGACCGAGCTTGACTTCCTTTGCAAAACAAAAGTCATGGAGAGAGCACTTGCCTGTCATGATTTTCCAACACTCTTCCTGAAAGTAACGCTTCACTTGGGAAATGTCGCCAGTCGTAAACAAGATGCGAAGGGCCTTTTCTTCAATCTTTTGCTCTGCCGGTGTGCCATCTCGTCGCACCGTCTCGATGCCCTTTGCCTCAAAGACCGGCTCATCCGTTGGCGTCTCGTACTTGAAGCCGACGTAGCGCTTCTTGGCCAGCAAGATACAAGGCAAATACACCTTTTCAAACTTGAGGCTGACAGGGCTGGGACTCAGCCGGGTGATATCCTTGGCCATTGCCTGGCCCAGCGCATAAGCCTCTTCCTTTGTTCTGCCTGGTAGCTTGATGAAGAGCGAATCTGTATCGCCATAAACCACTTCGGCATTCCAGTCAGGGTGAGCATGAATGTGCTCGATCGCCATCTCGAGGGACTCACGACCGGTCTGAACAATACTGTCGGCAATGTCGCTACAAGGCATTCGACCAGAGAACGAAGCAGAGGTGTAGCCATAAGTGACATTAGCAATGAGCTTGAGGGCCAGTTGTCGATTGTGCATCAACTTCAGCAGTCGCTTATCCTTCGTGAGCTTCATCCCTTGCTTGACCATGGCGCGCGTCTCCAATAGGTCTGTCAACATTTTAGCAAGCAGTGACTTGCGTGTGCTGGCCTTTGCATAGACGACGCCGTTTGGTGCAATCTCCACATCATCTCCAAGTGCCTGCCGCATAACCCCTTCAGCGTTATAATAGGTGACGCCGAGCTTCGGCTCTACCCCGCCGTACCCCAACTTGCCAAGGCAGGTCGAGTAACAGTAATTGTAGGCAATCACAATAGATGGGTAGAGCGAGGTAAAGTCCAGGACCACAACCGGATCATGGTAGAAATGTGATTGCGGTTCCATAACAAGAGGCAGACACTCTAGTGCATTTTGCTGTGCGACTTGTTTGCGACTCGGCGAAAGGAGCATATAGCACTCTGGCTTGGCAATGCGAAACATGAGTGATTCCACCTTAAATTGCGAACCTCGAGAAAAGACTGAGTAAAAGTCAATACCGAGCAGTCGTGCTTGTTCACTGACACGAGAGAGCAAACCTTGCACTTGACAAATTTCGAGATTGAGGCGCGTACGTTGAGTGTAGTAGCGGTACACGCGCTGCTGACATGCAACGCTATCGCTCGAAAGCCAGATTTGCAATTTGGGAACCTCGTACTTTGGCAGTCGTCGCTTGAGTAAATGAAAGCACACATTCTCCAAAGTGTACTGCAACAAGTTCATTTCGCCACGCATGACACGCCACAAGTTGAGTACGTGCCGTCCAGCGATCTTGACGGACGTTGCCGTTGTCTCACCCCATCGATCATGGAAAACTTGCCGAGTCTTTTCAGAGGGCACGAACCGACCAAGCTCTTCACACAAGTCAAAGGAGAAGGCAAGATGTGCTCGTTCATGCAAGTAGCCAACAGAACTGTTTTGCATCTCAAAGCTCATGACAACGTCTGGGTCGAGCTCTCTCACAAGCTCAACCAAAGCATTGAGCAAGTCGAGCTCCGACTCCAGCATTTGGATACCACGCGCCGGTGCATGCATTAGTAGCTCTTGTGTACTCAATAGACAGCCTTGCCTGAGTGGGCCACCGAGCCCTAAATCTTGAAAAGCCCAATAAATGGCAAGGACTGAGTCGTTGGTTGGATTTGGGAGTAGACCTCCACGAGACTGAGCGTGCATCTCGATACTCAATACGCTGAGAGGCACATCTGCCTGACTGACAGACGTCGCAGGCGTGCCAGTGAGATGCTGTGTCGGTGCCATCACTTGACTTGCCTGCTGCAAGCGCCTTTTGACTGGGCGCCAGGTGTCTTTGAGCTGAGCAGGCGTCGGAGCACTTTTGCTGTATGACCAAGACTTACACCGTGCCTGACCGGTTCTTGGTAGGAAGGATGGGATGTGAGACGGATGATCTAATCGAGGTGTGACGCCATGGAAGTCTTTGGCGATGGCTGGAACATCTGCTGGGTCGCCATAATGCGGTGCTGGAAACGCACTGCTCAAGTGTTGCAGACTGTTTTGCGCAAGATCCGCGTTTGATGGTGGTGGATGGTAATTGAAGCGAGCGCCTCCACGAAGACGTTGTACCAGGAAATGTCGCGCCACGCTTGATGGTTGTATCGTTCGGGCCAAGTCAGTCACTGTTGCAGATTGGAACTGGGCGCGACTCGGCGTTGGTGGCGGTCCACTACGCTGACTAGACATGAAGAGCTGTCGTTCTTCATCAATCTTGCGAATTGAAGCAATGCGGTCTTGCGATAAGCCAGTATGTGGCAATGTGCCCTTGTTGAAACTCACCAAGAGTGCTTGTCGTTGCGCAAAGACCTCAATCGCCTCGAATGAAGAAGGTATCGTATCAGAATCGGGCAAATCAGGATGTTGACTCTGGTCTGCTTGCAGAACTTGTTCATACCGTTTCTTAAGCTCGTCTTCATTGGTCCAGAAAGTCGATCGAGCCCGCAACTCTGTACTAATGTAGCCACGCATATCAAAGGACATTCCCATGGACTCTCGACGCGCAGCTTCTTCATGCCAGAGCTCCTGCAATGAGGGCAAAGTTGTGCCACTGGTCCAGTGCTCGGCCTTCAGATTGTTGTGGAGGACGCGCTGCTTGAGTACAAGACGATTGAGGATTTGACTTGTTGCAATGTCCACCTCGAGCGTTGTATGTGACTGACGCGGGAAATGCTCTGGATCCAGCTGATGCTGTTTTGGAATATTGCCAGTATGCAGCGTTTCAGAGCCGTGCAGCGTATGCTGCGATTGTCCCGTATTGCCAAGAGATAAAAAGGTGTTGGACAATGGCTCCGGCAATGGATGTCGAAAGGCTACGTGAGCACAGCGTACAGGGGCACATCCATAAAGGTTATAGTCAATCATGAATTGAATGAGATAGGGTAGCTGAGACTCATACGGCTGGCAGGGACCGCCAAAGATGGATCCCTGTCTCAGCAAGTCAGCGAGCCGTGTCATGTGCTTTGGACTGAGCAGAGAGATCTTGAAGTAGTAGCGCCACCCTGCATGCATACCGTAGAAGGGTGTTGCTTTGCAAACAGTGATGTCTGCGACAAAGGTGCTCGTATCATCGTGAGGGTTGCGTCTGTAGGTGGTGGCAAGGGTTACATTGATGCTTTCATGCAGCTTGAGGCAATTGAGATTGATGCTGTGGGAGTCTAGCTTTCCCTTGTACTCGATAAACATGTAGGGGTATGCGCCGTGTATGAGGGCGCAGACATGCTGTCCTGCATCTGTACGGCCAAAGATGCGGATGACGGGGACGCTTTGGAAGTGTGCGTCGTTGCTGTCAAAGGCATTGCGCTGCTGGTCTAGGGGAGTGGGTGGGTAGAGTTCGTAGTCTATGTAGTTGAGGGAGAACTGGAGAGAGAATGCGTGTGGGGTGTCAAGTGGAGGCATGCATCATACGTAGTGCAGTAGCAATGTCTAGCAATGCAGGGGTAGTAGTAGAGTAGTGATAGCAGTATTAGAGTAGTAGTAGAGTAGTAGAGTAGTAGAGT
>QXDU01000295.1:0-15334 GCA_003717275.1 Protomyces pachydermus | reverse complement strand
CTGGGCGTGTGGTAAGCGCGTACCGCTCAATGACGAGGAGTTGGAGGATCGGTGTTGCCATGAGAACGATTATTCCGCACACGATCATCATCGCTGCGATGCCGATCTGCTTGGTGATGATACGGTGGAAACGCGGTGCGCGGTGCGTCGTGGATGAGAGGAAACCTGCATTGGTGAGCTTCAGTACATACTTCGGGGGAAGGCTGCGGACCAGACTCGATTCAACTGGGCTGATGTTACTGCTGTACCGCACAAACGTCCTTGTCGTTGCAATCGTTTCGCCATTCGTTGGCACTGACTATAGAAAATTAAGAGGAAGAAATCACCGACGCCAAGTTCAACAGGGTCATTAAGTCACGCAATGTGTTAAAAGTTGGCGTCTGCTGCTTTTCGGTCGTCACATCGCCAAGGACCTGCTAGTGCCAATGTCTCGTCGAAAGCTTGCGAATTGCAGAAAGAGGTCGTTGAGGCAAGTGACGAATCTGCTCATCCCCATGACATTTGCTGTTCTTGAGAGAATCTGCTTGCTGGCTTGTACCTCCAAAGCTGCAAACCAAATTCGATTCGACTAAGCTGCTCTCACTGCTGAACCGCAGTGTAATGGTGCGCGAGCAGGACGGAAGGAGTGTTTCTCCTGAGGACAGAACTTGGGCGAAATGTAGGTGAACGCCGATGAACGTCGGTTCATGCTTGTCGGTAAGCCCTGGCGAACCAAGTAGTTGGGAAACTGCAGTCAGCACGGGTTCTGAGCGTGTGGTAAGCGCGTGCCGCTCAATGATGACGAGCTTTATTTCAGCTGTGCATTGATGAGCACCACAATGCAAGCACAAGGTTGATAAGAGCGTTATTACTAGACTTTACAAGCCTCAAAAGAGTGAGTATGCCCCGGCGATGAAGGTAGTTGGGAAACTGCAGTGAGCACGGTTCTGGGCGTGTGGTAAGCTCGAAACGCTCAATGATCAGGAGTTGCAGGAGAGGTGTAACCATCAGTATCATGATGCCGCAGACAATCGTCAGCGCGGCGTTCCTGACTTGCTTGGAAATGGCTCGGAAAAAGCCTGGTGACTCGTGCTCAAGCAAGCCGGGATCGCAGCACTGATGATTGTCTGCGGGATCACCGTGCTAATGGTAACACCAGTCGTCCAACTCTTCGTTACTGAGCGGTACGCGCTCACCACACGCCCAGAACCGTGCTGACTGCAGTTTTCCAGATTCATACTTTGCACGGGCCTATGGAATGATTTGTTGCTTGTAAAATCTAGTAAGTTCGCTCTTATCAACCTTGTGCTTGTCCTCCACTATGACTTGAATCGTTCCACGTGAACTTGTCCATGTACCCACCAGTCACATCTACTACGGACCTTACATAGTCACCGTGTGCCATGAGCCCTAGTCGGGCAGCTCTCTTTGTCGACGACAAGATCTCTCAAGCTGTTGTGCCTGAAGACTACTCGATCCGTCCACTCAAGCAAGATGACCATGAACGCGGTGAGTGACTACTTGCATTGCACAGTACCCTGACTGTCAGGCTTTTTGACTATCTTAAATGCTCTCGTGCCAACGCAGCTTCCCTTGAGCAAAGAGATATTCACGACACGCTTCCAAGAGCTGCAACAAGCCAATCAGATCTGGCTCAACACCCTCATCCTTGTCATTCTTGACCGCGATGACCAGATAGCTGCATCAGGCACGCTAGTTGTGGAGCGTAAATTCTTGCGTGCAGGAGCCATCGCGGGCCACATTGAGGATATCGCCGTACGTCCTGACCAGCAGGGCCGAGGCCTTGGCCGTATCCTCATCGATGCGTTGACAAAGCTTGCTGAACGACAAGGATGCTACAAGGTGATTCTAGACTGTGACAAGAAGAACATCGCATTCTATGAGAAGTGCACATACGAGAGAGCCGGTATAGAGATGAAGAAGTACTTTTGATATAGAGACGTTCGTGACTGTTGCGCTTTTCCCCAGACCTGGACCGGGTCGCACGCAGCTCAGAGGCCATCCTGCGACCTACAGAAAGAGTAGAAACAAGAGAAGCCTGGATGTCCAGCATGGGTATACCTCTCATACATCAAGTTCAAGCTTCTGAAATCAAACCAGCTGCGTCGAATGATCTTACAGCTTTGCTTCAAAAACGGACAGAGATTGAAGCTGAACTGGATCACTGCAGCGCTGTGCTTGACAAGCATCATCTGTCCATGTCTGATCCACTGATTGATGCACAGGGCTTTCCACGCTCTGATATTGATGTAGCCGCTTGCCGTATTGCTCGAACGTCTATCATCAGGCTACGCAATGATCACAAAGCCGTCATGTCCGCGATTGAAGCAAGCGTGCATGCTGGCTTCCAAGTAGAACCAGCGTCCCAAGCAACACCACCACACGCGCCTCAGCCTTCTACAGCACGCACAGTCTCTACTGATCGTCAACCGTTTGCGCTTGTCAATAGTGTGGCAGATGCATCGCCTGCTGCGCTGGCCGGTCTTCAAGCAGGTGACCAAATTGTCACTTTTGGAAGTACGCATGCCCAAAACCATCGCGCGCTCGCGCGCCTTGCTGAAGAGGTCGCTCATGCAACACAAGAAAACACTTCTATCGAAGTCACCGTGCTACGCAAACAGGAAGGACGCACGGCGTTTCTAAGACGCGCAGTGAGGCCGAATACTGCCTGGGGAGGACGTGGCGCGCTCGGAGCCCACTTTTTGCCTCTGTGATGATGGTGATGATGAGTCATGTACTGAGCCCGATGAATGCTGCTCAACGGGCTTACTTCGCTGTAGTACTGACGGCTCTCGAGGCGCGTCATTTGTTCTTGGTCCGGGTCATAAGGCCGAGGTGTCCCTGACGGAAGAAGCAAATACCCAGGGCTATAATCGAAGGGTGTTCAGGGCATGCAGAGTCACGAGCAGATACGTAGGACTATCAGTAAAGCTTAAGCAAGTGATCGCAGAATTGAACATGCCCACTGACAAGAACCATGATAGCGACCACCTGCTGAGACTAGCTTGATGCAAAAGAGGCCAAAAGAGTAGACATGATGCAGCCACTGATTCCCTTTGCCAGAGAATCGATTGGCGTATCACCATTAGCCGACCACTCCGATCAATGTACTCGGCTACGATTGGAGCGAAGACAATGGCCGATAAAGCTCGAAATATTGCGTACAGCGACAATTCGAGGAGACTGCTCGGATAGCTTCTTCTAGGAACAAAACGGCACCGAATTCGAAGCCATGTGAAAGCCATGTAGAGAGAGAGAGAGAGTGTGATGCATACAGGTACAGCAAAGCGTTTCTAGACGTGTGATGTGAGCTGGGCCCAAGGTCGTCCGCACCAGCGGCCGGGACCAAGCGTAGAAGCTCGCTGTCTTCAAAAGGCTGGTGACAGCTTATGAGAGTCACACTAGAGCAGAACAATTATAAGCCTAGCTTTTTGCTCAAGTCAGGCGAGTCGAATGACTCGTGAGTACAGAAGGACTTGCATGATATCGATGCAGCCTTGGTGCTCGAACCGGGATTTCTTGGCAGCCAAGTCGTTGAATCGAGCGTGCAATTTATGAGGCTTGTTCAGAAGGCGAATTCCAGGCGAGACGTGTCATCTGAATAATTCTATGTGACGGACAGCCAAAGCATAATTCGGGTGGACTGCAGTCACTGTACCCTCGAGCTCATCACCAGGATAGTCTACTTGTTCAAAAGTCTCGGGTGCTTGCCCATGGAGAACAAGACGTAAGGACTGCAGTGAGATGATTAAACATGGACAAAACTATCAACAATGACTACCAATCTGAGACTTTGACCTTCTTGTTCTTGATGGCTTCAATCTTGACGGGCCCTTCACGATCATAACCCTTACCATCAAGCCAAGGGAAGTGTTCTGTACGCATCCGCTCAAATGCCGTAATCTTGTCATTCTTTTGCATGGTAAGGCCAATATCATCCAAGCCATTGACCAGACAGTGCTTCCTGAATTCCTCCACGTCAAACGTCGCTAGCACTTCGCCACTCGCTGAGCGAATCTCCTGCTTAGGCAAGTCAATAGCCAACGCTTCTCCCTTTCCAGCAACAGGACTGAGTTTTGTGCGAATGGTTTCTTGGTCGAGGATGATGGGCAACATACCATTCTTGAAGCAATTGTTGAAGAAGATGTCGGCGAAGGAGTTGGCAATGATGACTTTGATGCCAAAATCAAGGAGTGCCCAGGGTGCATGCTCACGAGAAGAGCCACAGCCAAAGTTGACGCCATCAACAACGAGGATCTTGCTGTCGGTGTAGGGCTTCTGGTTGAGGATGAAGTCCATGTTGGGTTGATCATCGTTGTAACGCATAGACCAGAACAGGGCAGTGCCGAGACCCGTACGCTTGATGGTCTTGAGGAACTGTTTTGGGATGAGCATGTCGGTGTCGATATTGTCAATCTTCATGGGCGCTGCAATCCCTTCCACCACTTCAAATTTAGGCATGCCTACCGCTTCAGGTGTGACTTTGGGCAATGCTCCATCAGCCAATGACTTTTGTGCTTCCATCTCTGCTTCAGCATCAGATTGTGGCAAATCATTGATGGCATCCTCAGGCACCAGATCATCTCCAGCTTGCGTTTCGTTTGTACCAATGCTCTTTGGTTTAGGGACATCCTTCAAGTCTTGCAATTCACGCACATCCACCAAGTGTCCGGCAATGGCAGCGGCAGCAGCCATAGCGGGGGAACACAAATGTGTCAATGACAACGCGCCTTGTCTTCCTTCGAAGTTGCGGTTACTGGTCGATGCACAGCGTTCACCCGGTGCAAGAATATCGGGATTCATGCCCAAACACATGGAACAACCAGCTTCACGCCACTCGAACCCCGCAGCCTCAAAGATTGCATCGAGACCTTCGGCTGCTGCTTGTTGACGAACGAGACCCGAGCCAGGCACGACCATGGCGCGTTTAATGTTGCTTGCGATTTTTTTGCCCTGCACAATACGTGCTGCTGAGCGTAAATCTTCAATACGCGCATTGGTGCACGAACCAATAAAGACTTTATCAACGTACACTTCCGTCATCGGGGTGCCTGGTTTGAGCTGGATGTAGTTGAGTGCACGTTCAATGGCAGCTTTCTTGGCAGGATCTGTTGCTTGTGCTGGATCAGGAACACGTCCCGTGATGGGCACGACGTCTTGTGGCGAGGTCCCCCAAGTCACGGTTGGCACAATCTCACTGCCCTTGATGTCAACACTGATATCGTACTTGGCATCTGCATCAGAGACAAGTGTCTTCCAGTATGCCACTGCACGCTCCCATTCTTCACCCTGAGGCGCCATAGGACGACCCTTGAGATAATCAAATGTCGTCTGATCGGGATTGATGAGACCCGCACGCGCACCGCCTTCAATCGACATGTTGCAAATCGACATACGCGCCTCCATACTCAACTTTTCAATAGCCGTACCGCAGAATTCAATGACACACCCCGTTCCACCCGCTGTACCAATCACCCCGATGACGTGCAAGATGAGGTCTTTGGAGGTGACACCGTCTGTGAGTTGGCCATCGACACGAACACGCATGTTTTTACTCTTTTGCGTAATGAGTGTTTGTGTGGCAAGGACGTGTTCCACCTCAGACGTACCGATCCCCCATGCCAATGCACCAAATGCACCATGGGTCGAGGTATGCGAGTCCCCACACACAATCGTTGTACCAGGCAAGGTGAACCCTTGTTCAGGTCCAATCACATGTACGATACCCTGCCGCTTATCAGCGAGACCGAAATACGTCAACTTGAAGAACTTGACATTCTCCTCCAACGTCTCACACTGCAATCGAGAATCCGCCTCTTCAATGAAACTCGAGATATTTTTGAAATGCTTGCGTGGGGTGGTGGGGACGTTGTGGTCGGTGGTTGCAAGTGTACAATCTGGTCGACGCACACCACGGCCTGTGGCGCGCAAGTTGGCGAAGGCCTGTGGTGTGGTGACTTCATGGCAGATTTGTCGGTCGATGTAGAGGAGTGCTGTGCCGTCTGGCTGGAGGTCGATGGTGTGGTCGGCAAAGATCTTGTCTGTAGGTCATTAGGTCTTGGCTCTGTGTGTGTATGGAGAATGTACCGTAGAGTGTTCGTGGGCCCTGTGATGCGACCATGATGGTTTGTCTATTGCTAGATGGTCAGCAGGCTTCTTTATACCCGACAGTCTACCTGCTGGATGCTGCTGGATGCTGCTCGAGTCGCGGAAGAGACGGCGGCTCTGGCGGAAGAAGGAAAAGGCGGGAGAAAAGGCGCAGTCACAACACAGATGAACAACTGGATTACTACAAGACACTACAAGTGAATAGAAAGGAAAGGGACAGATGAACCAAAAGACAGAGACCAGGGTACAGCGGACAGAGGGCAGAGGACAAGCGTGTGGTCAATAAGACGATGCTTTCGCAAGGCAAGGCAGCTCAGTGGGCTCAGGCTCATCCTTCAACTTTGCCAACTCTTGCTCTCGCATCAACAAGATTTGTCGTAGTTGTGCATTCTCAATCTCAAGCGCATTACACCGAGCTTGCGCAGCTGCCAGCATTTCTCGCTTCTTGAGACGGGAGCGTGCTGCTGCTTCTGTGTTCTTTGAGCGCAAGTGTTCACGCTCTTCGGGTGTCTCCTCATGGTTTGCTGAACGAGCACCACGACGCGCTGGTTTGCGTGTGCGTTGACGAGGAACAGAGGCAGAGGGAGCAGGGGGTGCCACACCCGTGAAAACTTCCGGTGCAGCGTCCATGTGAGGAGAGGTAGACGCCAGCAGGTGTAATTGCTGAGGAGGTGCAGCGTGGTGCTCCACAGGCTGAGGCTCATGCTCTTGCTGGTACGGAGCAGCGTGCTCTGCTTGAGCTTGTTGCTGTTGCTGTTCTTGCTGCATGGTCGGCACATACTGGACATGTCCAGCACCACCCGTCACTTCCTCAATAGAACGCGACATGAAGCCTTGATGTTGATGCTGGTACTGCGCTTGTGTGAGAGGGTGAGCAGGCGCTGCTTGTGTCTGAAGCGATGCTGGGTCAACGAAGTGAAAGGGTTGTTGCAATGCGTGAATAGGAAGCTGTGCCTGACTCTGCTGTGCAAACACCTGATGCTGATGCTGATGCTGATGCTGTGATAGATCCGGGAAAAGTGATTGCTCGTCGACGGGAGTAGTCTCGGGTGTGTAGTCTGTCGATGACTGTCGCTGCAATGCAAGTACTTGTTCCTCAACATCCGTAGCAGCAACGCCAGATGTATAAGAGATTGCCGGCTCGTGGTAGATCTGCTGCAGACCCATGACAGGTGCCACATCAGCGTGACTCACAGCTGGGTCATGAGTTAACATGAGCATCTCTGCATCCTCATGAGGCTGGCTGTCTTGCACTTGCTCTTGATAACTCGGAAGCGTCAAGGCAGAAGGTTCCACAAAGCCACCAGCGTCATGATGAGGCTGGTCAAAGGCATCTGTGAGTTCAGCGTCTTCCACCACATGCTGCTGCTGCTGTTGCAGCTGCTGTTGTCGTTGCTGTACACTGTTGCCAACACCGCTCGTAGCTTGCTCTCCAGGAGCACGGTAAGCAGCATCAAACTTGGGCGATAGACGATAAACGCCGCCATTGTTGTTTGCAGCAGTATCCATAGACACATCAGCATCGTCATACAATGGATAATCCAAGCCAAAGGAGAGATGTGAGGCTTGTTGCTGCTCTTGCCCGGTGGTGGAGGACTGTTGCTGCAACGGTGATACCTGTCCATGTACCACTCGCTGCTGCTGCTGCTGCTGTTGGTGTTGCTGCTGCTGAGGACGTTGGAATGTAGTCTGCAATGGCGTAGTGAGCGTCGATGCCGGTGCAGACTGTGTACCAGCTGGCACTGGCTCAAAGGGACACCAAGTGAGTAATGACTGATACTCAGTAGCCACCCTCAAGTCTGGAGATGTCAAAAACTCCACATCCGGTGTAGATTGCAATGTGAATGTGGGTGAAATCTCAAGTCTTTGCGGCAGGTGTCGTGGTGCCAGCATGTGGCCGGCAGGAACAGGGCGACTGATGCTGGCGCCAACAGCGTTAGTTGGAATAGCTGACGCGCGAATAGGGTCTTGGACCAAAGCGTGCATGCTCTGAGGCGGCTGCAGGTGCCGTGGTGTGGCCTTGTCTTGGTCTTGTGCGTGTTGAGTGGCCGGAATAGAAGTGAACGGGGTGGACGGGTGGGCAGAGGCGCCGACACCACTCCCTGCTGCGGATGTCTCTGGTGTCTGGAGAGGCAGCGCAACAGAAGGGCCGGCAGGTGCCTCTGCGCTAGGTGTTGGGTTGAGAGGTGTAGACATGGACGACATGGAGGTCGACGAAGATGGATGAGGAGGCACGAAGGATGGACATGCTGATGGATCTTATATAGCCGTTAGCTCTCGATGCGCTCTTCGAAGGGGGACTGCTGCTGCGGGAAGATCCCGACGTAGATGGGCCTCCCTGGCAGACGAAAGAAGGGCCCGGGGAAGCGTTAGGCCTGGCATGTCTTGGATGTTGTGCTACTTCTGCTGTCTGGACGATGTAAAGCATCGACGTCAAGCGAGAAGGAAGCAGAGATGAGACATCTACCAGGCCATGCGAGCCTTTCCACCCGCGTCATCGTCCAGGAATAGCCTACAGCAGACAATGGTGTAGGGAAGAGAACATACTTTCTGGGGTATTTAGAACATGTTGACTTATTGTGACGAAAAGTGTGTATTTGGGTGTAGGGATCAGGTTGACGGGCTGATCGGGTCACGGCCTAGGCTTTCACTAGACAAGCAGGGACAGGGAGGCTGGGTGGATTGCAGTAGCTGTAGCTGCTCTTTTACACACGACGATACAGTTGTATGCGCTAGATGTATTCTGCTGCTTCTCAAGGGTCCCTCCTGCCTCGACATTTGTAAGAAATCTGGGACTTGGGGAGGGGCACGTGTGGGTCGGGATTGCCGGAGTGCATAGAAGGCAGTAGCAGTAGTAGTCGCATAGAATGCACTCTATATCTATGTACAGGCCTACAGAATATCCAGCAAGCGGATGCATGAGTCTGTGTGTCTGTGTTTGGGACTTTCTTCCAGCTGAACTGTGACTGCCATTGACGCATCTCATCAGGGGAAGACTCACCGTGACAACTCGGCCAGCACAAGCTCAAGCTCACCTGTATCCATCTGCATACATCTGCTGCACCGCATCGCTAGCTGCATACCCAAGCATCGAGACCCACCACCGATATGAAGTCCAGCAGATCTGCATCTCCCTCATCGACCGGCGTCCCCGTCTTGACGGGTGAGACAGAGCAACCTTGTCTGGTTCATGTGCCGCGTGGCCAAGGACAAGGCTGGCAAGGAGAATTGAATGGCGTAGGTTCTTCCTGTGTCTCTTCGATAAGATAGCTGGTGCCAAAGTGGAGATATATGTCATTGTGAGTACAGAGGTATGGCTTGCGTCCAGATCCGGGAGACTGAGCAGTCGCCTTTTCCAAGACACACTCGCGTCGATCAGACATAGGTAGCCTGCCACTAGAATCTATTTGCGGCGATGACTGTCGTAGAATGCGCCTTGAAACAGTCAAGCTAGGCGAAGACCATGTCTTCTACAGGCGGCTGTTTCATCCTCGACCTCAATCTGAATCTTGACGGACGTCAACGCCAACCGTGCAACGACTCCTCCACTGTTCGTAAAGAAGCTGTTATAGATCGGCTATGGAAGATGAAGAACGTAGATTGCTAGACTTCATTGGAGCTCAGTTCTTCCAACATGTGCCGAGTCGATTTTTCTCACTTGCTCCACCCGCTATGGGTGCAGAAGTGCTCACTGCTCTATGGCAGCAACCAAGCATACAGTCTTCATTGCTACTCCAAGTCATAAGATGTGAAGAACGACCTATGCCGACAAAATACGCAACTAGCATCCTCAAGCTCCTCCTAAAACACCTTGAGCAACTCAATGCAGAGCTAGACGACGAGCTCGTCCAGTACTACACAGACTTGCTCCATGACCCGCAAGCAAAGACATACCCACTGGGACAGCGATCCGGCATGACTGACATAGAAGGCCAGGTGGCTATTCACTATCTCGTCGCAAAAGATAGCTATCTTACAATCGGCGAACAGCCCAACGTCCTTGCACAAGCAGGCACAACGGGTCATCGCACCTGGTCAGCAGCGCTTGCACTCGGTGAACACCTCCTCCAAAACCCACACTTCATTCAAGGCAAGCGCGTCCTTGAACTTGGAGGTGGTACAGGATTTCTCTCACTACTGTGTGAACGCTTGCACAGCACATCTGTGTGCTGCACAGATGGTAGTCCACGCATGCTAGAACTCATCCAAACCAACATCCACAAGAACAACGCAACCATCCAAACGCAGCGATTGTTGTTTGGTGGAGATTCACCCACTGAGCAAGAACCCTTTGATGTTGTTCTTGGTGCTGATATTACCTATGAGACGGGTATCGTTGCAGAGTTGGTGTGTACGCTTGATGCATTGCTGCATAGTCAGCCAGAGGCCTTGATTCTCATTGCAGCCACAGTACGCCAAGAACGAACGTGAGTCTTTCAAATTCTGTATCATGCTAATGAGCAAGCCTCCATGCATTCGAAGAAGTGTGTACCCATCACAACATCCAATGGAGCAGCACACCCTTAGCACCGCCTCAAGACCACTTCTTTTATGCGCCTTGCGAGATGCGTTTGTATACGCTCACAAGACATCATACTTGAAACGTTCGCTTCGTTTGTTCAACGACACCAGGGACTTGATTCGCTTGTCTTTTGGCATCCACAATTTCCGGCTCAGCGTCTAATTTCGCGCGCATCATCCAACGTGCTCCTTGCTCCATCAAGGAACGCATCTTACTACTCCCTCGCAAGAATGGAACAACTTGTAAGTGTAGCGCCAAAGACCCTTCTTGACGCACCAAGGCAGCCATTTGGACGAGCTGTTCCCACGCTTCATCACTGTCATCGCGACGCGTTTGCGGTACCAAGACCGGACCTACTTGTGCAATGGCTGACAAGGCCGTCACGAGCAATGATTGAAGAATCGTGACATGCTCGAATTGGACACGATGCGAGGCGATTTTCGCAAAGATTGGAAAGCGTGATTGTGCACAGACGAGCGATGCATGAATGCAACCCAGCCCAACCAGACACAAACCACGCCAGTAGGTGCCATATGCATTTTGCTGAATAGCGCCAATCCCAACAACAAAGATGAGTGATCCGACATAAAACGGAAGACTGGCATACACACCACTATGCATCATTCCAAGCATTGTCTTCTCCTCCCACCCAGCAGCAGCAGCACCGAATCGATCATACCCAAACTTGACAACAGGATTTGAGAGTGCATCATAGGCTTGTCGAAGCACACGGAATTCCGCTTCGTCACCACCTTTATCTGGATGATGAATTTGTGAGAGTTTCCTGAATTGTCTCCTCAATACCTTTCCATCCACATCACCGGGCTGCACGCCTAGCAAGGTATAGTAATTTGGATGGAGGGAAGATGTTGCTTGATAGACGGTATAGGCGAGATAGGAGACAACAACGGCGATAAAGATGAGCCGTCTATCGCGCGCATACCCCGCTGTGCCAGGCAGACTTGGACCCAGGGGCGTTTTGAAGAGGAGGTTGTGGAGGGTTGAGGTTGCTAGATTTGGTAGGACTGCCCAGCCGATGAAGTTCAGGATGGCCTGGGACATGGCGGCCTTGAATACTTGGTGAATACAGGACAAGCTTGATGCGTCGCTGTCTTGTCTCCGCGATTGCTGCAGCGTGCGACAGATTTCACTTTTTTGACCACAAGCCAGGAAGTAGAGTACTGAGAGTAGAAGTACTGGATGGGAAGAGAGGCCATGTCGCAGCAAGAGAAGAGAGAACTAGACTCACCCGTCCAAGAGACGCCCGCAAAGAAGCGTAAGCACAATACAGATACCTTCACGGAAGAAGTGCAGAATGAGGCAGAAGCACCACCACCAACCAAGAACCTATTGCGCTATGCAGCAGGCCGTACAATACCCGCAGGCAAGGCCTTTCAACGGCGAGACCTTGAATTGACACTACTCCTTGCTCCTATTGACGCGTCGGATCCGCTGGCTGGTGTTGAGCGACAACTCGATGATGTCTTGTTGACCTACCTACAACAAGCACAAGGGATCCTCATGGGCTGGCAATCTCCACGATTCACTGAACCTGCGGCGCGGATGCTCGATGATTCACCTTTCAGTCTCGTGTCTGTTCGATTCGATAGTCTGCTTTGGCGACCTCGACAGGGTGATGACCTTGAAGGCACCGTGAAACTCATGGGACCCTCACATATCGGACTCCTCATCCTCGGTACCTTCAATGCGAGTATTCCACGACACTTGATACCGCCAGACTGGGTATTCGAGGAAGATTTAGAAGAGAATGAAGGGTTTTGGCGGGATGGACAAGGGACACCTCTGACAATTGGCCAGGAAGTGCGGTTCTCGACGCATGCGATCAAGAAGGGCAGTCATATGTTGAGAGTGGAAGGGTCACTCCTCAGTCAAGTCTTTGAACCAAAATACATGGATACAGGCAAATTTGGTCAGGGCGACAACCAGACACCTGACATGATCAAGGAAAGCAGCATACAAGACAAAGCAGCGAGAAAGGCAGCCAAGCAAGCCAAAAAGCAACGCAAGGAGGAAAAAGCGAAACGGAAAGCCTCACAAATCGCTTGAATCTTATAATCCTGTCCATTACTAATATACACACCGACCGGCGTCTAACCATGCCGTGCTTCTTCAAAATCAAACCCTTCGCGTGCAGCATCATGCGATGAGGTGAAATCAAAGCGCAAGTACTGCGACAGCCGATCAGCACCCGGTGTCCATTGTTTTGGGTCCGAGACAGGTTCATGCGGTGTGGCAGGTCTTGCATAGGCTGCTTGCAACTGTAGTAGATGCTGCTGTTGCTGCATCGTCATGGCAATATCACCCTTGTACAAGGCATGTTGATTGGTCATGTATGTGCCATCACCGTGCATTGCGTCGTGCTTGAGGGGATACCTGCCACCAGAGAGGGATGACAAGGTCCCAAGCGAATCACTGCTCACTAGCTCAGGCGTCGAGACGGAGTATAGACTCGGTTGGAGGCCATACATAGACGTGTTGTACCGGCCGTCGTCCATCTGCGCTGCGCCATATGCCATATCCGAAGCAGAAGGTGAATAACCCATTTGCACAGGCCAATCTTGCAGGGTGGGCGAACCACTCGCAAAGCTCTGTGCATGACTTGCTTCATAAAAGCTCGATTGCTGCTGCTGCTGCTGCTGCTGTATCGAGCTTGGTCGATTGAGGGACGGCGCATGCATCATTGTAGGACTTTGCGACTGCACGCGAAACTGCTGTTGTCCACGACCACTGAGCTGATTTGCTTGTGCTTGAATCAGCGATTGTGAGTAACGCATGAGATTACTCGACACTGCTAAATCACCAGACGTCGAACGACTTGCAGAGGAAGGCCGCGCATAGGGATGCGAAGCGACGCGTTGTATACTTTGAGCGGATCGGTTTTGGCTGTGTGTCGGCGACATGGGGTACGGCACTGATCGTGAAGTCGCATGCAACGATCCATTTGACATGGGATGATGTTCACCCGGCTGTGAGACATTCGGTAGACTGTGCGCACGACCAGAAGTTATTGCAGCCAGTGAAACGTCACTGCCACTGGATCCGTTGCGTTGCGCTGCCGAGGTCGGTGGTAGACTTGCTGGGTACGAGCTGAGTAGCTTTTGTGGTTTATCGGCAAAGACACACTCACTCTGTGCACGAAGACAGCCTTCGCACTTCTCACCCGTCGGCGCACCGCTGCATTTTATTTTACGTCGTCGGCATCGATTGCACTGTTGTTAGTGGACATTGCAGAAGGACAGAAGAACTGACCGCTGTTGATATTCTCGTGCGCGGCGGATCAAGATCATGCGCATGTTGCATCATGAGAGCCAGTGTAGGCCTGGCATAGTAGTTGTGTGTGTTCATCGTCGCACAAAAACAGGCAAAAACTTCTCGGGCAGAATCGCTCGCACTCGCAAGCCAAGGTGATATCGTCGGCGCGTCGATAAAGAGTCCTACTATACGGCCTTAGTGGTCGCGGTAACGCGGTGTACGGTAGTCAAAGAAGAGCGTTGTGCCTGGTGATCGACGCTTTGATAATGGGTGTGCACGTTGTGTGTTGCCCAGCCTTCTGTGGGATTTCTGACAGCTGCAGCTCCAAAGTAGGACCCTGGAAATAACAGAGACGGCGGGCCGCGATATCTTTTGAAACAGCGCTTGTGGATGCAGCAGAGAGCGTGTAGAGCAAGAGTAAGATGATGGTTGGGGAGGAGGAAGCAGAGCAGAGCAGATTTGTGTTTTCGAAGCGATGCCCAGCTGACTTTTCACACTCGATCGCAGAAGCAGGCTTTGAACTGGCAGGCCGTCCCCGCCTGAGGTCTACCAGATCCAAGAACAATTTGAGCAAGAGGAGGCCGGTGCTGCCGGGAAGGGGGGCGCGCTGTGTGGTTGGCTGAGGCTGTTTCAAGCGTCGGCGTCCGGGAAGTTTTTGTTCAGATTGCAGAATTGGCAGCAACCGAAATCTCCGACCGCTCCCCTTGATCGATCTGTCAACTCGCAATCAGCTCGAGTGCTTTGACAATCCACATACGCATTGGACGAGACTAGCCTTGCTTGGTCGTGACTCTTGCACATATTTCTTGACGGCCAATAAGGTCGCTACGTATACAGCTACTCTGTGAATCTCATCGGCCGGGCTCAGTACTGCCGAGAGGGTAGTCAGTGTTGTCACTTTTACGCACTAGCCTACTAGCTACGCAGCGGCCAGTCTGTACCCGTGACGTGAAGATCTGCCGCGCAAAGTGGGCCCGGCCCCCGAACTATGGAACTGCACCCGACGATTGCGCAATATGAACATCTAGGACTGATCATGGGCTGAAGCCTAAAACCCTTGACAACGAGCTTTGAAAGCGTCGGTCTTCTTTCAGCAGAGCCCTAGTTGGACCACTGAACGTGCATGTTTGGTGCTAGCCACTTATCTATCCCTTGTCTTGGCGTGCGCTTTGGTAGCAAGATAACTTCGACTCGTCCAAAGAGAATTTGCTCCAGCTTCGCTCACGTACATGACCTCCTCTGCATCGCCATAGCCGGCGAATTGAACAACACAGCCCATGGTCAGGAACTAGGTACTCTAAAGCTTCTGATTGCTCAGATCGGAAAGCTGTACATAGAACGCAGAGCTGGTGGTCTACAGCTGCAGTCTGTAGCCTGTAGCCTCGAATGTCAGCCTGTGATTCATGCCGAATCATGCGTGGACAGCTCGAT
>QXDU01000294.1:0-16455 GCA_003717275.1 Protomyces pachydermus | reverse complement strand
CGGCCAACTTTCAGCTTTTGGAAGAGTTCTTTGTAGTGCTGCTGCTCATTGACGAGCTGGTCTGGCGTGGACTGCACCATGGGGCTCGGGGCGAAAGTTGGTGGAAGTGCTTTGTTGTGAACAAATGTGCACAAGTTGTAGTTCTAGTTCTACCCCAAACAAAAAGTGCGAGTCCGGCCCACAAAGGCACGATTGCAAAGCCGAGAGCGCCCATATTCCAAACACGACATTCGTCGTCAGGAACTACTTAACTGCTGAACGCACCGGCGGCATCAGCAGAGTGATCGAAGCAACATATTATCCGCCTGGTGCTTTCAAACTCTCGCCCAAACAGCTGACTTCCATACCATCTTACCAGACAGGTTGTTCAGGCCTCTACAGTCCAAACCGCTATGGACATCATAACAATGATCGATGAGATTGAGACGGACCTCAGAATGCGCTCTGTAGAAGTCAGCACAGCGATTGATCGATTTCGGTATATTAAAAAAGAGCTGCAGCGGCTGCCATTAGACGCCGCTGTGCTCGACACCATCAAAGCGAAAGCGCTTACTATTGTTGACTTGTGCGCTCAACACCGGAATGGGAGCACGGCTAATGTGCAACAAAATAGACCGCATCGACGCGCTGTGCAGAAGATATTGAAGGCCTGGTATCTCGAGCACCTGCAGCATCCATATCCAAATGAAGCTGACAAACAACGACTGGCTTCATTGACTGGTCTGACAATCAAACAAATCAGCATGTGGTTCACCAATGCTCGCCGTCGCTCAGGCACTAATGGCGATCGCTTCATGAGAGAAGGAGTATCTGCATCTCTGGTTTCTCTGTTGCCATATTGAAACAACCGATATACTCTATCATCGAACCACTCTCACAGACCGGGCCAAATTTTGGCTACGATGAGTAGCGTTGGCCTCGATAACAGGGTGTACTTTGCTACAGCCGCATCCCGAGCGAGTTGTTGGACATCCTTGTCTCGCTCGATGCTGCCTTACATCGAGCAGACGTCCACATTGCTTAGCGTGTTGTAAGATTGTGCATCGTGCAAGCTTACTTTCATTTGCTTTAGTCCTATGCTTTAGTTCAACGACTTTCCTCGGCATCGCAGCCATTGTGACTGGATCTTTAAGACTGAAAACTCCAAATGCTTCGATTTTGAGCTTGCCCGGGGATCTACGCAAGTTGGCAGGGGGCCTTCGCAGAATTCAGTGCCTCAAGCTTGTGTCCTGTGAGGGTCATGATTGTCATTTCCCAGGCACAACACTAGATGACCACGACTTCCTTGTATGTCCGATATGCTTGCGTGTGACCGAATAGATCGATCTTAGTCTGCTGAAGCAACAGATGTTCCCCTAACAAATCCACGATATCGCTCCTTAGCCTAGATCTAGCATCCTTTGAGAGTCCTAACAATGAGAAGCCTACGAGCGCAGGATTGACAAGAAGGCCAGCAGGATGTCAGATAACCCCATCTCGAGAGCAACTTCAACACGTGCCCGAGTTCCCACCCCCGCGCTTTACAAACCGCGCGACATCTTGCCTAGGCGGCCATTGTCTGTAAACATAGCTTGATGGTAGTGGAGACTACTAGGCAAACGTGTTTCCAGTGCTAAAGGCGATTGCCTTGACTAGTTGGGTGTTGCTGCGCTGCTTGGACCCTCGGGCTGTGCACAGTATGCGGGCAAGGTTTTCCAAAAGCCTTGCCATATCGGGCGATGTTCAATACCTCAATTGAGCTAAACACACAACCACAAATCCTTGAAGAGCCAGTCCAGCTACAGTCGGCACTGCAAATGTGCCCCAGAACGGACAAGAAGCTTGGCAGGACTTCCGCCAGAATACCCTGAACGTGCTCTGATCAGCTGGGAGCGCGATTGAGATTTCCCGCTTTGAGAAACAGGCTCACATGCAATCTTCCTCTTCTGCGAGGATAAAACAATGATGCTATCCATCGAAGCAGGAGTGCTAGGTCTGCCAGGCCATTGATTGCCAAGGCTACGTTCGTACCGTCGCGACGCGACTTGAGAATGATGGTGGTCAAGGTCCACAATGCTCAGAATCTTGGGCGTAGGTCTTTGATACAGTGGTCGGTTTTACTACTTTTCTCTATCCTTTGCAACTGTGCAACAGCTTTGGCTGCGCGCCCGACTTTTGCAGTCCCTAGAACAACAAGCATCGAGATCGTCCGGCCAGACTTTGCTTCGAGAACGATTGTGGTGGTTTCCACACGATCTTTCTCAACCCATTCGACAATCACAACTGGCGGAAGCTTCGTTTCAGGCTTGAGTGCCTTCGGTCGGTCCTCCTTCCAAGGTAGTAAGTCGCTGAAGTCCTCCTCTGCTTCGACCAGTACTAAGCGGGTTACAGGTGGACGACCGGCGTTTGCAGACAAAAGCACCGTATCTGCCTCTATCGATGGTTCTTTCAGTATGTCAAGTGTTCTGACAGGGTACGGACAAACGGGATGTTCAAATACATGGCTAATACTCAGATATAGCTCCAGTATCAAAAGCTCAGCCCAACAACTCGTGCTGTCTCGATCTTTGACAGCCATACTCACCTCGTCGAGCAAACTCAGCAACACTGCAACTCCTACGGCCACTCTACCTGTTGTATCAAATCGACCGAGCCAGAACGATATACCCACGAGAAGCCGTTCACAGTCTCAGGTGTCCCCGTCGAGTAGCCCTGCCTACCTACCCGGCTCAGAGCAATGCCTGAGTGACACTGTAGCAGATCGGACTTTGATTGGGGCTTACTACAACTCCGGTTCTAATTCAGTTGCTAGCTGCGTCAGATTTTGCCAACTACAGGGTTATCTGTGGGCAGGGACAGAATACAGTTCAGAATGCTTCTGCGGAGACACAGTCTCTCCTCGGGCATCGAAGTCGCAAGATTGCAATTACAAATGCTCCGGGAGCAACGAGATTTGTGGTGGCAATGGGGCGATCTCTATCGTGAGACTGGACCCGAACTACGAGACCATTGCGGCCAGCTCGCCCGTCGGCCCAATAGGCTGCTTTCAGAATGTAAGCGCACTCGAAGATGGTCTTTTCGGCTCTAGGTACATGACCAATGGTGTATGTGCAACTTACTGCGGAGGCCTCGGCTATCCATACGCTGCGACGGCATACGGAGTCAATTGTTATTGCGGAGCTTCTGTTTCGCCTCAGCTGAAGCTCGCAACCAACTGCAATCAGGCCTGCCGAGGAAATTCTTCAGAAATCTGTGGCGGCAATGGCGTGATGACTTTGCAAAAATTGAGCCAGGCTTTTAGGATGCCATCGTTTCCCGTACCTATTCTGCAAGCAGGTCAAGGCTTAATTGCCGATCATATTGATCCGTTCCAGCCACTGTCGGTGCGTTCACCACCCCCCATCTTCCCTCGACGACCACACCCTATCATTCCGAAAGGCATTGAAGCAGGAGGCGACAGGCCTCCTGTCCATACAAATAAACAGTATGCTCAACTGTTCATCAACAGCCAGACCAGTGCTGCCTTCATGGAGCCGTATGCATTCAATTTTCTTGGCAACTCATTTGCTTTCCAGAATGCTGACTTTCCGGACGAATACACGTGGGACAAGTCGAAACCGATTCCGGACTATATTGGCGGCGACCTCAACAAGGGCCAAATTCTTTTCTCCTCTACAGAGTGTCAAAGTCTTGCCTGCTCCTTCAATTTGACCGAATCGAAGCATGCTTCCGTCAATGTAGCCTTGACCAGTGCTCAGGGAAGCTTGAAGATGAGACTCGTCAGTGGCATGGGTCTCCTGACAGCTATGTATGACAATCAGAAAGTTAACATCTCTTCCAAAGGACAGATCGACTCTGCAATTCGTTCCCAAAAAAATTCGGCCGCATTCTCTGAAAAGTGGGTTCTCGCATTACAAGATGGTTCTAAATGGGCCGTTTACGTCTTGTCAAATGGAATCTTGCCTGGTCTCTCATTTGCCAATGGGTGCCTCATTTCTCAATCTCAGTGGTCTGGCACAATACAAGCTGCTAAATTGCCTAAGGACTCGCTCGATGAGGGCCTATACGATGGTTTTGTCGGAACCTGGGTCACGAGCATCACTCTTGTGGCAGAGGTAAGCTCCCAAATCGGCGCGTACTCTTTGAAATATGAAACTGGTGGCAATCAGGGCCTGGCCCCACTAATCTTCGCCCTGCCACATCACGTAGCGTCACTCGCGCCAGGAATACAGCCTGCAGGCATTAAACTGCATTCTGGAATGCATGGTGTGGCGAGCGGGTATCAGACTTATGTTCTGAAGATGATTGAGCCTTCATTACCCACAGATATTGGCTTTCTCGTCGACGATGATCGAGCAATCTGGAATAATGTCACTTTGTTCGCCATCAAGAAAGCTGTCACACCGGACATCTTGGGATCGGACTTCCTCGGCTGCAATACGTACTCTACATACTTCAGCGGGAAGTGCCTCGCGAAGTCAGCACAATTGTGCTTGGTCGCGAGAGATGTCGTGCAAGATGAAGATCTTTTTAAAATTTGCATAGCGCAGTTGGAGGCGGTCATGGACGTCTTTGCTAACAACGCCCATCACACGACATTTAATTACGATCCAATTTGGAAGGGCATCGTGGCAGACGCTGGTTACACAACATCAGGCGCTGATTTCGGCGCCACTGATTATAACGATCATCGTACGAGCCTTTTTGAGCCCTGCACCTTGCTGACAGCTAGATTTTCACTATGGCTACATCATCTATGCTGCAGCCGTCCTGGCTCATCTAGATCCAACTTGGGCTGGCTTGACAAGCCTCTCGGCCTTCACTGAGAGTTTGATTCGTGATTGTGCGAATCCTTCTGAAGATGACCAGTTTTTCCCTCAATTCCGCAGCATGGACTGGTATGTTGGTCATTCTATTGCACATGGTGTTGCTACGGACTTCGCGGACGGAAAAGACGAGGTGAGATATATCCCCGAGTGAGAGTGCCGACTAACAAGTGAGGAATCCTCTTCCGAGGATTACAACTTGGCATACGCCATTCAGCTCTATGGTAAAGCGACACAGAATGCTCAGCTGCATGCGCTTGGAGCCCTGATGGGCGCTGTAAAAGCCCGGAGTATTCAGTCATACATGCTCCTGGGCCCGGACAATACCGTCCAGCCGAGTGTGTACAACCCCAATTACGTTTCCGGAATTCTCTTCGCCAACAAGATGGTGCACAGCACATTCTTTGGCGGCCAAACGCAATATGTTCATGGCATACATATGCTACCGCTTACGCCGATGTCAGCCTATGTGAGGAAGGCATCTTTCGTCAGAAACGAATGGAATGACGTGCTTGCGCCTATTGCTGCTGATTTAAGAGATAATTGGGCAGGCATCTTGTACTCAAACCTGGCTATCAGTGATGCACAAGCTTCCTGGGGCTTCTTCAGCAAGGGCAATGTGAATAAATTCAACTATGGCTTGCTCGATGATGGTCAGACGTTGACATGGGCTCTTTGCTTCGCTGCGGCTCATGGAGGCGGACATACCTGATGCCAAGAATTCTTTCTGTAAGCGAACTATTTGTAGACTCGACATATATAGCTATTGGCTCACAAAATTGCGAATCGCGTCTGACGTGGACAGCTGAGTGAGGGTCACACTTGAGCAAGCGAGTGGTTTCCCTTGCTCGTTCAGCGCTTCCAGCTGCCATTGCGACGATACGTGAATGTCCTAAACAGGCAGGCAGACCTCTATCAAGTTCCTATATTCTGCATCGAAAGCCCCTCCTCCGTTGAGCGCACTCTGCGCGGAGGGGATGCCAGTAAATATGCTTCTTTGAAGCGCCATTGTGTGTCGCTTCTAGCTCGGAGTATTCGGTCCAGATTCGAATTGAGTTATTGGCAGTAGTGCCAGTCAGTGTTGTAGCTGCTTCCTGAACAAAAGCTTCGTCATAATGGCAATTGCCAGGCATTTGGACAGAGCTAGTTTCATGGTCACTCAGCAAGCTAGAAGACGTATAAGCTGCCGGCGTATCAGATTGATCCGCGCTTCGCAAACTTTCTAGGGGTTTCGTGATTTGCTCTGACAATCGTTTCCGATGCTGTTGTACAGAACTGAGCATGGACGGACGCGTGGAGGAAGAACCTGAGAGACCAGTTCTGAGGATCAGTCGTAGCAGCGAAAGACTTTGTCCTGCTTCCGTCAGACCCAACATCTTATTGTCCCCGTTGGCAGTGCTCTCAGCCTCAATAAAGTTAGATTAGCTCCATTTTTCCAAGGAGCCATACCTGAACAATCGCTGCAAGCACTGTTGTCAAAAGGACTTTGGGTAGAGTATCGCTGAACTAATTGTCAAAAAAGTTCAGCATAAGGATTCGCTCAGTCTTACCTGAATCAACAGATGGAATTGCTTGCATCGGAGTAGAATTATCAACAGCAACAGGGCCCTGTCAGTCGACATTCGAAAAACACTGGCCGGCTGAGATAGCTCAGTGGCAGCACAAGAGATCAGCCTTGAAAGTCCCCTCTCTGTACAAGAGCTTACGGGGTCGCTCGTAATCATGTCATCTGGCGAGTGTGTTGTGTCAGCCAAAAATTCTGTATGAGCATTTTGCACAAGCGTAGTAGTATTCGCTGCATCGAGAGTCTCAGTGTAGCGTTGAAGATGATGAGCGTATTCCCTGGAGCCATCATCGAGGGCAATGAGTACCGCCAGACAGCCCTGCGTATGCTTTAGTCAGTATACTATCTCAGAAAAGAATAATTACCGGAAATCTGAAGCTCCAGGCTTCAATAAGTGCCAGTGGGAGCAACATACCACCATGAACGAGTGTAACAAGTGAGTCGAGGAATGATACAAAGATTTCCCTGTTCTGTGCAGCAACTTGCTGGCCCAGGTAGAGCCATAGACTCAGATCTATCACTGATTCGAATCGTACCACAACAGAGAGCAGCCGGTCCAAATTGAATTCAGCGAAGCAGATCGCATCGATGAAGACTTTCCGTAGGCATCCGAGAGAGCACACTCTGCCTAAGCTGACAGGTAGCCCCTCCACAATATCTGGTCTCCACGAGGAAGCGCGTTGAGCATCTACAGCGTGGTATTCGAAATCGCTGATTAGTCTTTCGCACATGAGCCAGTGCGAACGCATACTGCTATTAGTCATGACCCGGGTTGTGAACAACTGACCTTGTGCACAAGTTGGCATTCAACAAGTATTGCTGCCACAGCATTCTTAGTGATTGTTGAAGAGAAGCTCTGATTTGTTCCAAATTTGGTGAAAGCATCTGGTCCAGGTTGTCAGACCTCGTCTGAGATGACACCCTACGAAGTTTGTTGAAGAATAGACAGCGTAGGAGCCACACTGCCCGGTTCATGGGAACACCATGTAAGATGCAACACCGTAATGCACCCTCGAAAGATCTCTCACCAAAGGCAGGCAAAGCCCTGGCTAGATGTCTCAACTGTATTGCTGGATTTCCCAAGTCTTTGAAGTATTCCACCTTCTTCCATTCTGTGAATTGGATCCATGGGGGAATTTTTATTTGAGAGAGATCTGCTGGCTCACTATCACATTCTTGCGCTTTGACAAGAAGGTTGTACATCTTTGCGAATTGCGTCTCGCTCCATTCACTCTGTCTAACAAGTTTCAAATCATCCTAGACATTAGACTGACGCATTTGGTGGTCGAGTGTGAAAGATCATACGTGTGCCCTAATTTGAGGTTGCATTGCGCTGCAAGGATTGATAGGGATACTGCCTTGCGTCAAAGGCAGACTTGGGGCATATTCACCGAAGAATGCACTCATGGAGACTGTACAGAGGCTTATTTGGATGGATATCACGCTCTGGATTTGCACCCCAGTAAATTATGCTGGCGCAGTGACTCTGCAACAGTTCGGTTGATTATCAAAGATTTAACCAGCCAGCGTATCAGTCCAGAGATACCAAAAGGTCTTTTAGAAATCCAGCCTGTTTTTATCTTTGGAAGTTGCAACGTGCTAGAAGGCTACCCTAGCTCTCAATCAGCAGGAAGCCATCGACATATCTAGCTAGAGTGAGCCTGCAAGCTCCAGCGTCAATGACTGTCCAGGCAGCTACAGGAGGGATAGGTTGTTGGACCCGACTCATGCAGTGTGTTGTTGCCACCGAGACATTATTCAGATGGTTTCGAATGATGCTGCGGCCATATTCAGCTGCACTCCACATCATAATGTCACTTTTTGGTGGAAACGTGCTCTGAGGATGACGCTACAGAGCAGGGGGTTCGGTCAGTCAACGTCAAGACATTTTCTACTATTGAGCCTTTGATATCGCACAGTGATGTTCTTTTGTCCGTAACTCCGAATATAAGGCAATCACTACTCAGTTGGAGCATCTGCTACGGTCATGATCATGATCACGATCACCTCAATGATGCGTCTGAGGAAAGATGCTTTTATCATTCCATCCACACATATTCACAGCAAAAAGGAGCACAAACTTTTGACAAGCAGACAAATCCTAAATGGGCGTCATTGTTGAACATGATAGCCAGACTGAGAGATCATAGGTTTAGAAGTACTGCACGTGCTGACACTGCTGAGTTGAGACTTGTAGACTGACTGCGTCATAGGAGCAAGAGTCATTCGGTAGTTGCATATGGCTGTCCAAGGGGTCCTGCTTAGAACCCCTATGGCCTCCAAACATGAGACTGATCTTGCCCGTCACTTGGCTACAGTGCCCAGAGGTATGTTGACACTGGCCACTATCCGCGGCCGATGGGTACTGGGCTCTTGGTTCTTTCTCATTCTCTGGAACTCGAGTCTCGTGCAGTCGAACCTTCGGAGGAAGCCAGCAGTGATGTCTGATTAACTATGTGTCCTATATGCAATGGTGCTGATTGGGTAGTTCTAGCAGGTTGGCCGCAGCCTTGCAGCTACAGACTACAGTATATCATGCACATGTACGGCGTATCCAGTCCGCGCGACTCTGCAGACGTGAGTACATATACTTACATCAAATCATAGATAGATCATATCGTCTGAAAGCTGCCTTTTGCAAACGTACCTATATGTACCGCTAGCATGGACTAATCAGGTAGTATAGTAGTAGCACGTGCGCCCTGTTCCAAGAACGCGCGAACCGCGTGAGATAAGTAGCGCTGACCCGCTCGCGGCCCATCCTGGGCTGTCGTGGATTCGTGGACCCGTGGTGAGGGTCGTGGGCCGTGGGCCGTGGCTCGTGAGACAGCCTGCCTGGGCTCAGTGGGCTGTGCCTGTGCAGCCTGTGCTGCCTATGCATCCCGAATTTTCAACAATTCTTTGTTCTCTGCATTCTGCCATGGGGAGAGCCCTTTGTTCGACAACCGCCCCAATTGGTCAGAAAAATGGGCAACCTTTAGGCTCGCCTGTGTGCCCACAATTTCAGTAGCATCGAATATTCAATGAACCCGTTGCATTGGCGTTGATGCGTATCGCCGGGATTGTCCAGCTGTGCCTTGTCCCTTACAAATGTCCTCGAGGGCGCCGAGCAGTAGCAATACAAATTACAAGCAGCTTGCTATCTTTGCGTTCGACAAATCGCGGCCAGGTCTGACTCGAAGGATTGAATTCATCGGCGTCTGTGTGTATACTGACAGATGTCTGACCGAACGGTCCAGCAAGAGACTGGCACTAAGCTTGACTGCCGTCAGTCTGCATCGACCAAGGCGCGCCGTCCAAGAGCGTCAAAGAAGAGCGCGTTTGCCTCCTTATGCTCCACCTTGAAGCTAGGTCGGACGGCAGGAGGCTCTAGGAGAAAATCCAACAATGGTCATGGACCTATAGTGCAACCTAAGCTCGGAAAGCCCAAAGCACAAGCCTGTTCGCTCCGTTTCATCCTCTCTACGAATGGCAAGGACTATACGTATCTCGGCAATGGGCCTCAGCTTGGGGTCAACAGGATGACCAAAGAACAATGGGACGATATAGCGCTCAAGCCCCTTAATCCATTCTTTCAGTTTCGAACCTGCGCCAAGAACAAGGACAGATTTGCTGGGATGCAACGTCAGGAGTGCCGTATTGTCGAACTCTTCGCCGACGAGTGGAATCGAATGTCGCCAGAAGAGCAGCTCCCTTACGAGCAAATGGCCGCCGCTGCACGTTTCGAATTCAAGCTGCTAGAACAGAGTGTAGTCATTGTCGACCAAGAAGAGGATTCTCTGGTGGAAAGCTCTTTACTGCATCCGCCTGTCAGCGCTTCCGAGCGGTGCTGCACAGATGAATATGTCGACTTTGGCAGTTCCATGCTGCGCACGAATGCTACCCCTGGTCCATCATGGGTGACTGCTCAGTATCCGTTCGACGACATGGATCCAGGAGTACTCAATGAAAAGGGCTCTGTCCCGCTATACTATGATTGCACTTTCCCTTCGCTGTCACCTACCACTGATTCTTTGGATCCATACGCTGATTCATCATTGATGTTTCGAAACAATGTGGTCTGACGCAGGACCAGCTGCGGCTCCAGGTATCATCGAGTCGAGTAGTATGTAGATAGCTTTTCTCTTGCGTGCCCGGATACCATCGAAGCTATTGTGAGATAATTGCTCAATTGTTGCAGCCCCGAATTAACGGCGAGAGAGCAAGGTCCTATGCTTTCATAAGATACACTGAGTCTGAGGGGCGGCTCTTCTCACTGAGTCCTCGGAGTCTCTGAAGGGCTGCCTTCCAAAATTGCCGGCTCGTAACTTCCAGAATCAAACCGTCTCAGCTGCAGTGCCAGATTGAGCTTCGCTTCAACTTTCAACCGCTGCCTTGCTAAGTCAAGTTCGAAGTTGGCCGATTCACGACACCGCGACCATTCACCAGACCAATAGATATGGCTAGGGAAGTGCGCTGGCTGGACTGATCGCGACTTCCAGAGCAGGTCTTCGAAAAAAAGCTTGAGGACTGGATAAATTTGTCGACGAGCCGCTAAAATGCATCATCATGCGACGACTACGAAGAGGCGTAGACTCTGGGATGCGTCTCTAGAGGCAACTGATTGCCCGGCCCCACTTCTTCACAGCTATCCTGTGCTTCCATGTTCTGCACTTCCGCTGAACAAGAATGACAAATCAGGATCCGCGCAAGTCATTCAGCACACTCGTTCGTTGTCAGCAGAACAAGCTCCCTACAATCGCAGAATTGATAAGATCAGTCTGCTCCGCGCGAAGATTATCGGACAAGTAGACAAGAAGTTCATCCTCGTCATTTGCCGATCGCATGGTACTCGCGACCAGTTGGTCCTGATCGATCAACACGCAGCTTCCGAGGTATGACATACTTTTAGACCTGCAGTCTGGCTCATCTAGATGCGCATCAGATTCGAAGCTTGCCTCTGTGAACTACGATTAGGTTGCATTCAGGTCAAGCCCTTCATGCTGGCGGGTGCTAGACGGCTGCATGAGACTGAACTTCGTGCTCTCTCAATTTGGGGATTTCACTTGGTTGCTGGTTTCGTCTGTGCTTTGCCATGCATCCTACAAGCTTATTATGAGGAACGCAGAGAATCTGGTATCATTGAAGCGCTCAACGAGTATCTCTCGGAGCTCGCATACGGTCTCAAACGATTCCCGCGCAACAGCAGCAATGGGCGCCTTGAGCATTGGCCTTCACTTCTGAGACACATGCCAACCTTTTTGTTTGAAGCCATTCAGAGTAGGTCGTGTCGCTCCGCAATCATGTTCAACGACGAACTTGAGCATCAACAAATGGAAAACCTCGTCCACGCGCTCGGTTATTGCCACCTGCCATTTGTACGACATCTCTCATCTTGGCTAACAGCTTACACCGTAGCAATGCGCTCATGGTAGACCAAGTCTCCATTCATTAGTGGTCTTCCAAGAGGCCTACAACTTCGATGCTTAAGAACAACGGCTGAGGAGCATGGGAAGAAAAAGCTAGTTTATTCCTAGTGACGTCCCTAACAATCTACCTTCGGCTTCCGTTTAAGATTCCTTGTGCTTATTCACAGCATCATTCCAAAACAACGTTTTGTCGCCGTCTCCCTAAATTGTTAGTAGTCAACAAGGTGCTAGGACGCGACTTGCCCATGGAAACTACTGTTAGCGTTGCTTTCACATAGAAGGGTGCATTTACGTTCTTCGTCCTGATGTTTTGGTAAGGATACTCAGGATGATCCTCCTCGGGGTGCTCGGCTAGATGACTGGGTGTGAGTATCATTGTCTGGGCAGAAGCAAACTCACGCTACGTGCTCTTGATGAGCCGAGTACAAGTTGTAGGCATTCACACCAGCGATGAGCAGAGCTGGAATACAGACATAGATCGAGATCTTGCGCCAAAGGTCACTAGTGTTAATGACGAACAGAAATCCATGCAGACTGATACGATGTCTCCGTAGCGTGGTGCTTCACTGCATCTCGCTCGCGAGCAAAGGTAGATTGAGACCTCTGCTTTAAGATTTGCAGTGGCTGAACCGGAGATCGAAGCAACGAAGAGCGAAACATGGCGTCCTCCTTGAGGTGTTGATGTAGCAGAGCAGTATAGTCAGCTACAAACGGAGTTGCTGTAGTTGGGTTGTCGTCGTTGTATGCCACGTGCTACAAATCGACCAGGGCCCATCAGATGGCTCACAGCATCATCTGATACATCAATCATAATCTTTGCATACTGTTGTCTGCGGTCGAAGGGCGCCCTGCGCACTCCACATTTGATCCAAAATAGGAAACGATCCTCTATTCGCATTTGTGATGCTACAGCACGTCAAAATATACATCACCTTCGATTGACGAAAGCCGCGTGCAGGGTACGATGAAAACTAGGCCTCATAAGAGTATTGACGCACATGCTCAAGGCATCAGCATGGACACATCCAAAATTAGAAAGTAACTTCTCGCAGTAAGACATCGTGACTCTCAAATGTGCAGATGCCATGCAAATCCTCGATCAGAAGTGGTCATCGCGTAGCGCAACAGGCTCTGTATCCTCTTCAAAGATAAGCAGACAATTGAGAATGATTGTCTCGACCACAATGGATTGGAGAGCTTTCAATTAGCTTGCTTCCTGTGCAGAGACTAAGCGCTTACGCATATCTTCCACGGAATGATCACCGAGCAGCGTTGGGCCCCAAACGATTGCAAGATTAGCTGCACTCATCAGATTTAGCGAACGATTTTGATGTATCCTGAGGTCAGCGTGAAAGGTGCAATGCGGGTTTCACCCGTACCGATGAAGATGAAGGAAGAGGTATCGCAAAAGTGCGTAGCTTTCATCCTTGAAATTAGAGATTATAGTGGTTTGGTAGCTCACTTACCGGCAGCTCATTCACCGCCTGATGAATTCGTATCCGACGTCTTGGTTCGTCTGGTATTCCTAATGATCAGACAGGAATGACAAGCCGGGACTTACTTGAAGCCTCAATAAATTCGTTGTAGCGCTGGTTTGGGATTAACGGCTCCGAGAGTTCTCGAAAGAAAAGCTTTAATACTGAGCAGAGGGAATGGGGATCTTGAATGACCTGCGAATCTAGCGAAGCCAAAGGCACACCTTGTAGTCAGTATGCATATCATTCAATCATAAACTGACCAGTGCTGATTGCACCTTTAAGTGCACTTATGTCGGAGAGAGATCCGGAAAGCCGATAAAGGCCTTCAGTAATCAATCCATGCCCTTCGATAAGCTCGATGCATTGTTCCTAAGGTAAGCCAATATCCGTAGGCTAGAAGTGTATACGACGCAAGCTGGAATGACGCGGTCCTCTCTAGCCAAAATTTTCGCCAGAGAAGAGCCAAAGATGCGGTCCGACGGCCTAGCCAATTGATCATTGTTCACTAATGAATGAGGTGATGAGGCGGAAGCTCCGACGTTTCCCGAATCGTCTATCAAATTGAGAGTTGAGCGCAACGATTGAGATTGGTCCGTGGGCGAGATAGCCATGCACTGAGACAACAAGAAGCTTTCATAAAGACGAGCTAGAGTGAGCTGAGATTCGTGCCATGGCCGAGGCATACCATATTTAAGCATTTGCAGTTTCAGGGTACTGTCGCCTTCTTGAGCGAGCTTCTGAGCTTCAGCAATGGATTGCGGTCTCAAACTCAACATCAATTCTGAGCGCTGCGCTTGGGCGGCTTCCTGCTTACTCTGCATATCAGTTTTGAAGGTAGTTACGCGACCCACTAAATCGTCCATATGCTAGGACAGTCAGCAAGTCATGAAAGGCAGGCAGTGCGTACATTGCCGGCTTTTGATTTGAAAGAGAACCCCGTGCGGCGATTCTGGCCTTCCTCTGACTTGAATTTCTCCAACTCCTCAGTTGCCGACGTGTATTTTTGAATTGCCTTCTCACGTTGAGCTTCCATATCCAGGACGTGCTTGTCTTGTCTCTGTGCTTTCTCCTTCCACGCTTTTCGACTTCTCTCGACCTCCTTAGCGGTCTCCGCTAGATCAGTGGCAACTTCGAACAAAGATTTGGCGAATGTTTGATGTGCTTGAGTAGCAGCATCGTCAAGGTCGAGCGAATGCGATACAATGGCACCGTAATCTCCTTGCCGAGACTGGTCAGACTTCAGACTTTCCGCATACAGTCGCGTTGTGCGTTGCATAGCTGAAAATTTGACGTCAGCAAGGCGATTGACAGATATGGATAGACAGCAAACCTTTGTAAGACTCGTCTTCAACTGTAGATTTTCGTCTGAGGAAAGCTGCGAAATCCTAGCCAGATTAGCTGGGCATGAACAGGTCGCAAATGAAAACCTTAATTGCAACAACTGTCTGCTTCAGTCTTTCGGACAAGAGTTTGGTTCCTGACTATCTTGTCAGCCGAGAGCTTATTAGCAGCTAAAGACGAACGTCCGAGAGCAATTGCTTATCATGTTCGTTTTGGAAGATCGCCTGATCATCCGTCATGATTGATGGCGGCTATATCTACGCGGCTGTTTTGTGATTTATGTCACCTCAAGTCTGGGCAAAGTAGACAGAATGTTCCTGACGAACTTCTTGCTCGATGCTTTTCAGAGAGGCGTTGGCTGACAGCCCTGAATTGTGAGCCTTTTCACTACGTCCAGGCGGTTGTGAGGCACGCTCTCCGCGCGCGCCCCGAGCCGTGATGCGAAACATTCTCACGCTTTGAGCTACTCACCCAGGCAGATGCTTTGACATGTCCCGCGCTGTTCATGAGCCCAACAACGGCGTTGCGCAGCGACTCAGCCAGGCGATAGCTCAAGAATTTGCGCACGCTCCCACGTCACGGTCTATCATCTGCTTTGAAACTGCGAACGACACAAGTACAAGGTACGAGCTGTCAAGGCGCGCTCTCGCAGAACACAAAGTCGATCAAGCGACACTCTTGTTACTGCGACACTTGTCAACTGTATCTCAGCTCTTCCATCTGTTCAGTCTCATAAATTACAAGCAGCGGCTGCAGCTTAAGTGCATAGAATGGCCTCACCACGAACGATGAAATGCGTCGTAGTCGGCGACGGGTCAGTCTATCTGCTATTTATGAAGCACTAACATATAGCGCTGTCGGAAAGACTTGCCTACTCATCAGTTACACTACCAATGCCTTCCCTGGCGAATACATTCCGACGGTATTCGATAACTATTCCGCTACAGTCACAGTGGACGGCGCGCCAGTAAATCTTGGACTATGGGATACTGCTGGCCAAGAAGATTATGACCGTCTCCGCCCCTTATCTTATCCGCAAACAGAGGTCTTTCTAATATGCTTTTCCTTGGTAAATCCTGCATCCTGCGAGAATGTGAAGAGCAAATGGATTTCTGAAGTGCGTCACCATGCCCCGGACGTGCCTATAATTCTTGTTGGCACAAAAATGGATCTCAGAGACGATCGCGAAACAATCGACCGATTATCACAAAGAGGACAGAGCCCAGTCACCTTTTCTGAAGGCCTCTTGCTCGCCAAAGAGATTCGTGCTGTCAAGTACGTCGTCCTTGTCGAAGTCAGCCGTGCTGACCTGACAGATATCTTGAGTGTTCCGCGCTGAATCAGAAGGGCCTTAAAGGTGTTTTCGATGAAGCCATTCGGTAGGATTCACCATGACAGTCTCAAAGACTAATTTCCTAGGGCTGTTCTGACCCCACAGACAACAACACGGAAAGAGAAAAAATGTGCCATCCTATAGGCAGTCTCGTGAATGTCGTTGCGCTGGTGGATGTTGTAGGAGAAAGCTGATGTCGACTGCGCATTTGCGTCTCCATTTACTACTTTATTAAAGCTAGTGGACTCTTAAACCATGGCTCTTTATCTTGCAATCGCCGCCATGTTCCTCCGTGGCAGCCTCGACGCCTTCATTGTCGTCAACTCAAAATCCGGATTGCCTGCCAAGATAGATGGCGGTTCGGGTCGACGCTGCCAGCGTGCGTCGGCAGGTCTGCTGCCGCGTGCGTCTACGCCCATGCCCGAACGATTTGCCTGCCACCTTGGATTGACTGCACGTTGCGAGACTGATGTGAAATGACTCGAGTTGCTCAGCGTCGATGGGCTTTGTGGCGGTTGCACATGCC
>QXDU01000293.1:0-17289 GCA_003717275.1 Protomyces pachydermus | reverse complement strand
TCGTCACTGTCAAATATCTGCAGACGGACTTGATGCTGGCAGACATCTTCACAAAGGCGCTGGCTAAGGACAAGATTGAAAGGTTTTGCACGAGTCTAGGACTACAAAGCCTGCCACGCAACAACATCTTGCCACGCTCGCAGAGTGGGAGTGTTGGAGGTGATGCTACTCGCGGTCAAGATCTTACGACGTGATCGGCAGTGGCAAATCGCACGTCTATGAACGACCATCATGGAACAACACAGAAAGCAAGAGAAAGCAATAGAACAACAGATGTTCTATTGGCTTCCATGGACACAACAAATGTTCCAGCAGCTTCCATGAGCGCAAGTATATAAAGGTGGCAAGGTCTCATAGTAACATAGTAAGGAATCCCAGTATCAGCTGAACAGCGAAACACCTAAACACCCGAAGAATTAGTTTGCCAACCTCGAAAGCGCAAATTGAGTTTGCAAATGCTCTGGCGACTCTTGCCATGACTTGAACAAGATGTACTTTGATGTGTCGACGAAAGTGCCGAGGGTCTAGCCACAGTCCAAGCGATAGAAGTTCATAGAACCATGTGATTTGCTTTGATAGTGTTGACTTTATAGCGCCTGTTAGCTGAAAAATGGAACCAGGAGACATCGCCATATTGATCCTTGTGAAAACTAATCAACTGCAAATCTGATTTTAGTGCATGCGCATTTGAGGTTGTACAAGATAAAAATAATTCTACTGAAGTCCTCTGACTGAAACACTGAGGGGTTCGTGCTCTTATTGAACGGTGAGAAGCCATTGCTAGCCTGTTCAGACGACCAGGATCCTGTTGTCGCGCTCAAAAAATTTGCTGCGCCCTGTCCTTGTGGAAGAAGAGATTCTACTGGTTTGCTCGCTGAACATTCAGCGCAGGGAATTGCCTTGCCGCTGGACATTTCCTTGCTGGACAAGTCCGGTCCCCGGACCGCTTGCAACTTGATGATGCCGTTCCGATATTTTGCGGTGATGTTTTTCTTTAGTCTTGTTTATGGAATTAATCTTATTTACTTTTGGCTCTTGCTGCGTGCCTTCTGGCACTAGTTCTATTCGTTGTCCGGCGTGGAGACTAAGAGTACCCTTATTCGGGTGGGTTTTCTGGTTTGCTTCCTTCTTTTTATGGAGAACAGTAGTTGGGCTGAGCACGACGTAGCGTTTCTCTTATATATAAGCTAAGACCCAGCACACAGCATCCACAAGTACACGTTCACCCACATGGTGCTGGCCAGCGCTCAGCAGTATACTTGTATATCGTGGCAAGCGAATAGCACAGGTGATTGGGAGACCCTACGTTGCGATGATACAAACGCTTGGGATGCTAGCCGCTATGGGGACCAGCTCTGCCCTAGAAGCTGGGCCGACTAGACGTGTCGGCGTCACCTCTGAGGAAACAATCGCAGAACTTTATCTCGGTCAACTCACAGTCGTATTTCAGGCGTTCAGTGACGACGCAATTTTTAACAAAAGTCATACCTATCTAATTCCCAAACGAGTAAACAAAGGTACAAAGATCGCGCGCAGTATCGAAACCCCAGTTTAAGTCGTCGAGTTCTTGTACATTGTCACATTTGCAGTCGCGTTGCGGTCCTTAGGTTGCAACAATGAGAATGGAATACCATCGATAGCTGGAATGTACTTTCCAGCCACAGCGGGACCAATAATGAGCGCCATGAAGATGGCAAACATGACAAAGAACATGGTCGCGTAGCGACGGACGATTCGCTTCCTCAATCGATTTTGCTTCATTGAAAAGATGGGAGCTCGGATCTGCCTGCTGGGCCGAAGCCAGAAGAGTACAACCGAATGCCACCGGTCGACATATGGGATGGCCAAGATTGGCAGCATGAGAAAGAGCAAGATGTGACCAAGAATGAAGTCGGCAGAGAACAGACAGAGCTCGATCATCTTGCAAACAAATTCTCGCGCCGGCTGTGAAAATGCGTGGCCCCCCAGCTTATTCCCGTACCATCGACCGGTCCAGAAGGACAAGTTCGCTCCATCGTGTTTGAACTCGCGGGTCAAACAAGCGAGCGTCAAAAGCTTCAAAAACCAACGCTGGATCGCAGTAGCTGCAATCATTCCCAGAAGGGCTTTCGGGAATGACCAATGTTCGAGAAACCACATGGCCTCGAAGAGCACGATCAGAATAATGACGGAGATGGCATGAGCGATTGCAGCGAGCACACCCCCAAATTTCTTGCAGCACATCGCGAAGCATGGTCCCATGCAGCAAGCCATCATTGAGAAAATGAGGGCTACTCCAGCGTTGATACCAACAGGAGCGAAAGCAACAATGGCCACACGAATAGCAGGGTTCGAGGCATCGGAACTGTTTGGGTCCGTCATATTGCCAGGCTGGCTGTTGATGAAGAGGAAGGGAATGACCGTGACTAGGACAAGGAAGAACGGTCCAACCACTTCAGAGAAGAACACGTTGGTAAATGATGCGCGGGGAATGTCGCCAGACATTTTCTCCGAGGGCAGACCAAGAACTTTGCGTTTGTAACCTGTGATTCTGGTTCGCGAGAGTCTGCAATACCCGATCCAAGAATTGGCATGTGTTCTGGAGTTCCCGCGGGACAACCATCGAATGAACTCTCTGTAGTCGACGAAAAAATCGGTCCAGGAAAACTGATGGGGATTGAAGACAAAGGGACTCACGCACAGTGCCAAGATGGAAACCCAGAAGTAGATGAGATGCGGCACCCAACAGGTCAGCGTACCGAACAGAACCATCATGAGCGTCCGGGCTCCCAGATAGATGGAAGGTCCTGCGAATCGCGAGAAGAGGATAGAGAAGGGGATTCTAGAAGTCGCGAAGCCTCTGCCAGTCCCAATGTATCGAGCGCCTCCGAAAGCCAGGTTACTAAGCAACGAATTGGCATAAATTTGGAGAACAAATACCTCGAAGATCGGGGAGAGAGATCCGAAGTGCTTGGCAAGACGGGTAGCAGCTCGCAAGACTCCTCGTTCTGTGAGTTCCTGAATGACCAGGGGCACGAAAGAAATGAAGAAGACAATGAAAATCGAGAGGATACAGCGCTTGACCCAATTGAGCACGGGCACAAGGTTGTAGCATCCTCCGGGAACCAACTCATCAGTGATCGGCTTGTCGGGGTTGTAGACACAGATAGTGACAAGGTAGTAGAGCGCGCCAAAGTTGAGCAACACAATCATGAAGAGCTGCACAGACAACATGATGAACAGATTGTTGATGTGGAAACCAGGATGAGCATAATAGAAGGACAAGAAGCGATCGAGGGGAAGCTGTGTACCAAGATAGTAGTACTCCCGCGATAACATCTGCTCGCCCATTCCGGTACCAATCTTCGTGGTGAAATTCAGAATCGAGCCGAAGCCGAGGTCGCGACCCTTGCCGCATTGGTAGTACTCACAGTGTTTGATACGCCCTCCTCTTAGGAGGGCAGTCATTCCGGCGTAGATATCTTCATTCAAGTGGAGACCTTTCTGAGCTTTCGAAACACCACCTCGAGTTGTCATGTATATGCCATTGAGGAAATCTGGGTGACCGTAGTGAAGTTTGCCTCCAATCTGGGCCAGTGTACGAGCGAATAAGGTTCCGAAGGTTTGCTCCTTTCCAGCTGCAACGTCGCCCATGATACCAATGTTCTCTGAAAAAATGTACTCGCGGGCACCAAGGATAGCAACAGGGTTGGACACCTCGGTGTCGAGACCAGGGGTATAGGGTGATTGTGCCGGTGGCTCCATTTCTTCAAACTCAGCCAGGACGGATCGGATCTTGAGGCATTCTTCGAGGTAATTGTCTTGGTTGGCATCGATGAGCTGAATATACTCTCCTCGATAGAAGATAAGCGCATGATTCTGGTTGTCCGACTTACCGTCCCCCAAGATAGGATTACCTGACAATTGGATTCTGAACTTAGGTCGGCGACGGCCATTCTCCATGCTGTCAGAATGACCGTCAATCAACGCGGAAAAAATGCGAGGCTCGTCGCCTTCAACGAGAGGGGGCTCTTCGTCCAGGTACGCAATCTGCAGATCAGGATAAGCACGAAGCAAAAATTCGGTGTTCTCGAGCTCTTCCTTGTTGAATTTGGCGTAGCGCTGCATAGAAATCACAAACTTGAACTTGCGGCGAGCCATACGCTCGAGCTCACGCTCAAGCTTTTCAGTATTGCCGGCAAACATTTGAACCACCTCGGGATTCTCTACTCGGTAAAGCAGCTTGATTGCTCGAGCGTAGTTCATGAATCCAGAGACAGTGCGATACAGTGTTTGGGAACGAAGAGATGCCCAGATTCGGGTTCGCAAAGTGTATTCGGGAGCAGCACTCTTGAATCCGATGCAATAGAAGGGTAGGTCATCAATTTTGCTTTTGACAGTTTCCTTGCTCTCTTCCTTCTCGCCCATTTCACCACCGGGGTATACGCTTGTCTCCTCTGCCAAGATCTTAGTGTCCTTGACGAAACAGTCCCACTCCACTGGATGCAATTGCTTGAGGTATTCCAGCAGCGTGACTCGTGACAATTGGTCATCCTCGCGGATGATCTCACGCAAGGAAAGCAAGATTTTCTCGCCGTAGTGAGGGACCAGGACGGTGAATGTAGGCATGTTGTCCACTGGGACAGGCTCCGGAATCGGTGTCGAAAGCGATTGAGCGAAGAATGAAATTCGACGTTCCGCTTCAGAGTGGCTAGGGAAGAACT
Organism: Protomyces pachydermus; assembly: GCA_003717275.1. Lineage (NCBI taxonomy): Eukaryota > Fungi > Ascomycota > Taphrinomycetes > Taphrinales > Protomycetaceae > Protomyces > Protomyces pachydermus. The sequence continues at coordinate 12,586 of QXDU01000293.1, read as the reverse complement.
CGGTCTTGAAGGAATGATCTTCTTGCGAGACAAAAAATGTCGGCGCTCGCAGTGTTCGCTTGCCTTCTTGCTCGGAGGGCACTTGGTGATACAGAAGTCGCTGTACATGGTCGATAGCTAATAGGTGCTCGCGATACATGCTGATCACGACTGCATTCCAAATTTGAGAGATGAGGACCTTTGGCTTGTACTTAATCTCCATATCATTGGTGGCCAGAATCTTGGAATAGATCCTCTTCGGCATACGCGAAAAGATATTTCTCCATGGGGTCCAAACAGACGCTCCCAAGTGGAAGGAGCGTGCCACCGATGCCAGCGTATTGGCCAGGATGTAAAACAAGAACGTGTCGAGGAAGAACAGCACAAGGTCCGTTAGGTACATCAGACCAAGGAGAATTTGCGGTTGGTAGACACAAAGGTAATTCTTGACGTACATTGCTGAGCAGTCGTACACCTTCATAGGCTGAAGGATCTTGATTGGATCTCGGAACGACAGAGTGAGGAAGAAATACGACTCAACAAACTTGAGCGCGAAAACGGCGAGCCACAATCCATAGGACATCCACATGTCGTTGCCAGTGAGCCTATAGAAAGAGGCGGTGAAGGTTTGACTCGACACATATCGTCGGGAATTCTTGTAGAGGTAATTTCCGAACAAGCCTCCCAGTGGCATGACGGAAAAATAGAGGAAGGTAGCAATCGAGAAGAAGAAGGCCACGACTGAGATGATGTGGGGAATCTTCTCCCTTTGCTTTTCCTCTGTCTTGCAGATGAAGAAGACATACACTGGCCCAGCCAAGTTGATAACGAAGAAGAGTAAAAGGATCATCAGCCGACGGCTCAAGGCTTGAGCCCCGGACCACTTCCGCGGTACGTATGCCCACTCGCAGATGGTTGCCAATATCATGAGAAATGATGCGACCGCACCACCCAAAGCACATGCTGCCCAGCGAGCAGCAGCCGCTGGCTGATTATCGAGGCGCTGGCGATAATTGTGAGTGTAAATCGTAGGTGAATTGAAGGCGGTGAAATACCAAAACATCGTAATGTGGATGATCCAAATGCGGTTGAAATTGGTAAACATGTGAAACCAGGAGCGCGTTTCCTTGAAAGTCTTGAAGAACACTTTCTTCCACACTACATCGCCCAGTCGATGGTAACGCTGCGAAGGCGGCAGGTCGACCATACGCGATTTGTCCTCGAATCGGATCTTGGCGATACCTTCAGGATACCAGAACAATTGATTGATGTCATCATATCCAATCGTTTTGTCGTGATCACGCTCGCGCTTGACGTACTTGCCGTCGTTTATCTCATAACCTTGATCGCGCATGTAGAGATATAGTGGGCTGATGACTGTCTGCAGATAATGACCTTCTTCGACTTGCACACCTTGTCCAGACAGGACCTCTGGAGAATTGAGATAATCGTCCGCGCATTTGAATATGAATGCGATAGTCTCTGGGCAGAACCTCACTTGGTTGGCCTCACCCCAGATGAGCAAATAGAGTGCCACCTGTTGAACTCGCTGTTGCTGTGACATGGCATTCATCTTTGTTTTCCAACGATACTCTGCGGCTTCCAAGGAATTGTCACCTTCGAGCTCGTTGAGAGTCGTCGTGGCATCGGTCTGGTCGACGACATTCTTCTTCTTCTTCGACTTGCGCTTCGAGGTTGCCTTGCCAAGCTTCATGCTGCCGAAACCAACGGCATCATCTAGATCGAGTTGTGCGGCGAAGTACCATTTGCGATAATTGGCACTCTCTCCGCCGATATAGTCAGCATGAAGGGACAGGAGAGCCTGATTGGGAGTCATTCGAGAAGCACGAGAATCGCAAAGCGTCATGAAGAAATCATACATGTTTCGCATTGAGTCGCGCTGGAAGCCGAACTTGTTTGTCAGGTCAATGAAGATGTCCTCAATCTCTTCTTTGCTGATTGGAATCTGGTTCTCGGGAATCCAAGCCGGATAAGGCTCGCGGGATCGATTCATCGATGCGTAGTCCATATTACCGTACACTGGTGTACTTGCTCCCGAAGAGCGGTTGCCATTGTAAGACACCTGACTGGAGTCTGGTCGGTATTGTCCATTGAACGAATCAGTGCTGGGCCCGTAAGGTAAATTACGATCGTCATGACGGTCATATACGCCCATATCTGCGCCGCGGGCCATGTCAGACCTCATGGTGAAATCAGAGAATGTCTCACTCTCGCCCTCAGACGAACCACGCTTCACTGAAATGTTAGCCCATCTCACTTGAAGCTCCGAGATGACGCACCTCGCTGACCGCCATCATTGTAGTACTGAACAGGCTGCTGACCTGCTGCCATACCGTGTCGAGTGTCGTAGACGTCGGCTGGGTATGCCTCGACGGGATAATCCTCGTAACCGTCCTGATTGTAGTCATACGGCCCGTAGCCGCCGCCTACATCAGAGTCTTGGTAATACTGGTCGTACTGCTGCTCGCCTGCGTACGCGTCAGGCTCGTTGATGTAATTGCTCTGTGGAGCATAAGGATCCTAGAGAAGAAAATGTCAGCAAAAAGTCCATGGTCAGAGTCTCCCAAAGAAGGAAATGGTATTAGGAGGCGCCAATGGAGCAGCACCTGGCGTGACGTACCTGCTGGGAATCCGGGTGGCCGTAGTCGTAATCCTCCTCGTAGCGATGGGACATTGGGAATGCCGTGGAACTACGCTGGGTGGGAGCGCAGGCACAAGTCCGGTCGAGTGTCCTGGTGCGAAGGGAAGAAAGGAAGGTGGTGTGGGTGTTTGCCTTGTGTCGACTCCTGTGTGTGTTCCCTTGCTTTCAAACTCCTTCCTTCCTGGGCGGGCAGAAATTTTTCAAACCACGGCCGCGACTCTGCTTTCAATGTACAGCGCCAGCTAATGCCGCGGAAGCAGCTGTGCCGAGCTGTCCAGATGATGAGTTATAGATATCTATGTACACCTCTACGGTGCTGCTATCTAACCATGTCCAGCATGGCAAGACCTTGCTACCTTGCAGTCCTGAAGTCATAATTACTTGTACTTGTGCCCGGAATAGCAACTCGTGGACAGCAATGACAACCCAAACTCAAGTGCTATTTTGGGCATGCAAAAGAACGAGTGGCAAATATTTCATCTTTCAAGTCGTAGTCTCAAGACCGCGACTGGCGAGAGTAGCTGGCGATCTAAGTATCTAGGAATCGATTCTGGACATCTATGCAGGTATACCGTATAACTAGGCCTGGAACTGTAGCAAAGAGTGCCCGGCTTCAAATAAGGGTGGGGCTTATGTAATACAGACTCCTGCGACGATCTCGATAGAACTCTACGTGTACACTGTAAAGAACATGTGCACCTGTCGTCCGGGCAGAGGCCATAATTCAGGTGTAGAAAGGTTGTCCTGTGCTACGAATCCAGTCTATTGCTTGCTAATTCGCCAGCCTTAGTCCACGAATCACGAACCCTGCCATAGGCAATTGTTAAACTTGAGCTAAAACTCATTCTCAAGCTCTCGCACGCTTGCACCTTGCATTTCCAGGGTCGGACATTGGGAAAAGCTGGGACCAGAATAGTCGATCCAATCCGTGCTACTCGCTATAGCCAACCTTCAGCCCTTGGCTCTGTCTCCCATTCCCTTGCTGGAGCAGCCTGAACTAGCTTGCAACGCGAGCCTGTGGCATCTTCCTGACTGCTCCAAGTTGTAACTTGCAAGCATACAGAAAAGACTAAGCTACCGGTGCGAGCTCTCTGTAGTACGTTCTCGGCAACAATGCTGGTCGACTACGATAGCGAAGAGGAGTCTACAGCCGCTCACCTCTCTCCAAAGCCCGAACTACTCGATGCACTGCGCGAAGTAAGAAGCTCTTTCAAAGCTTCAAAGCGTCGCAAGGTTGATAGTGGCCCGTCTATTCGACATGGAACGGATCAATCACAGGAGTTGAAGTCTGCTTCTGGAGATCAAACTACGAGAGGCGCACTAGCGCTCGACTTGTTTGGAGTCGGTCCGCCGAACAAGCTATCCCGTCCAAACACAAACACGAGTGAATCCTACCAGCCTGTCTTTCAGCAAGAAAAGGCCGCTGCCATTTCCAACCAAACAAAGGCCAGGGTCCCGCCAAAAAAAGCTGATGACCATCTTTCAATAGATGCTCTCTTAAGCAAGCGCGAGCTGTCAGCCAGAGTTGTGCATGATGTACAAGAATTCGATGCTGGCCTACAGTACAAATTAAATGACGATGCTAGAGAGTCTGGAGATTTGAAAGAGGAGACGGCTGTTCGCTCTATCGGTGGCGGAAAACACCAGCTGTCGTCCCTTCTCAACTCTGCGCTTAGTCAGAGGGAGGCACTCGAAGCTCAATTTGCCAAGAACAAAGACAAGAAAAGGTCGGCTGGTGCTCGTTATGGCTTTTGAATGGAAGATTGCTACTGACTTTTACACCACGAATGACACTTGATCGTTGCGCTCTTTAGGCGTGCCATTGACCGCGTAAAGCACCTTGAATCGCAACTTAGCTGTCCAACCTGATGTGCCCGAGTTGCCAACTAGCGTGATTGCTTGACGACACCCATTGAGCTCATTGGCTTGCAAGCTATTCTTCGAAGCCAAGTCGAGCTTCAATTGCATGGATTTCGGAACGGCGATCTGGAGGTCAATGCTACCCAAGGGCGAGCTACAGCGGTTGCTGAAAACGGCTTCAGCCTTCAAAGGCGAGTGGGCACTACCACTGCCGCCGAGGATAACGAGTTCAATATGCAAATCATCCGATTCTAAAAGCTTGATGCGTCGCCCTGTTGAGCTGCCCGAACTCGACTCCTTCTCGGGTGAAATCTGCAAGCCTGCAAATGCAGCCATCTGTTGACTCGCGGGGGCAGCATTATTTGATGCGGCGCCGAGCGAGATCGATCCACTGGCACCGAATGCATCCATGCCACCAAAATTCAAGCCCAGCAGGTCATCCATGTCCGATGCAGCTGCTTTCCCTGCTTGCTTTCCGGATGCGGAGGCCTGCGGAGCGGTGTTGCCGGTGGCAAGCTTGGGCTGCTGTGCTTCATCTGCATCGAAATCAAGCAGATTGAGATCTTGCTCGAATTTGGATTGCGTAGTGGGCGCCGAGCTTGTCGTATTGTTTGTCCGATCGCTCACTGGCATTATTGGGAGCGCTGTTGGCACTCGCTGTGCAGCTGCAAAATTTCCTTTGCGCAACAAATTGTACTTGGTCACGATGGAGTTGATTGAGTCATTGAGCTCAAAGAGCTTGCCAACCGCTTCCTGATCTTCCGATTCGTCCTCACACATCTTTTGAAGCTTTGGCTGAGCGTTGCGGATGCTATCGGCAAGCTCTTGATATATGTCGCCGTCAGCCAGAACGTCGGATTCATTGAGACCTGAAAGCATTTCAACCAACAGTGATGCCTTTCGCCGGATGTGATCTGTCTCTTCGGCTGCCTTGGCTCTGTAGTCCACTTTATTTTGGTCGAAGCCTGCCATGACCTTCATGAGCTGATTGGCCTCCTTGAGGTCGGCAGGGGTTCCTCGTCTTATCAATTCCTGTAGTTTGGCGGAATGGGCAGCTCGATCTTCTGCTTCCATTTCAGACGCGGACTTTAGCGAATCGTTTGGGTTGAGTACACTTGCGGCGCCGGCGTTGATCTCTGGGAAATCGTAACCTTTGTAATGCAAAAGCCTGTGCATGTCACGAATATAGCCCATATCATCCTTGTATTTGCTCGTTGAGCAAAGCGTTTGCCGCCACTGCTCGAGCAGCTCAAGAACACGAAATTGCACTCGACTGGGCCTTGGAGGCGGTCTCTCCGGAAAGCGTCGCACAAGCTCATTCAGAAACTCCTTTGTTGCGATTTGCAGGTGAAAAGCATAGCCGCAATTCTTGACCAGCATGTCCAGGAGCGCGATCGCCAAGAGAGATGTGATAGGGTTCAGCGAGTTGATTTTGTGAACGATGGCCACAGCCGCGTCCCGGGGCATATTGCCTTTCTTCGAGTTGATGAGGTCGGCAATCTCCAAATTCAGCGCCAAATTAGGTTCAAAATTGGACGGTGAAGTGGCACGATTGATGTAGCTATAGAGGTGTGCTGTACCCTTGGGCAACGAGCTCTGAGGCCTCGAGTATGCATTGATGTCGTCCAAGCTGACCATACTTGCAATCTAGGCGTATGCCGCTGGATAAGTGGAGTTGAGTTGCGGTTGTGATTGTGATTGGAGTGATTGGGGGTGGGTGACGAGGTTCGAAACTCAAGCACAAGCCTGAGAAACGCGGAACTTTTGCTTGGTTCTGCGTATAATCGGGTCAGAGACGGAGAAGACGTCAATCAAAGACAAAGTCTATCTCTAGATACAGACTAGACGTAAAAATATAAGGATACTCAAGCGCTAATCGCAACCGCCACGGACTGCACATCATCGTGCGAGATGCTCACCTGCACATTTTTGATGCCTGCTGCATCTGCAGCCTCTCTAGCAGCCCCATTCAACCTGACTTGTGGATCCCCATTGGTCGATCGGATAATCTCGATGTCCAACAAGCTAGCTCCAGCTCCCCGACTCTTGACACCGAGACTCTTGAAGACAGCTTCCTTTGCGCTCCACGTGCCAGCATAGCTTGATTGAGGAGAAGGCGCCTGATTGCAATAGGCCTGCTCCCCTGGTGTAAAGTTGCGAGATACGAAGGTGTCATTTGCAATGTGGACACTAGAGATCAACTCAACGTCCACACCGACATTCTTGCCGCCGCTAGCCTTGGCCAGGTTGTCTAACAATGCTTCGGTGGGCTGTTTTGGATTTGGTTGGTGGAAATCTGCTGCGAACGACCAGCTGCCAGCCTTGTTAGCGCTAGCACGAGCCAGAGGATCGAGGAAGACGCCGTCTTCTTGAGCGTCTGTAAAGGGAGCTGCGGTCTTCGCCTGAATGAGGTTGTTATTGGCGAACGATTCATGAAGATAGCGGTAAGACTTTTTGTAGCGGGCAGCAACCTTTGATCGATACGTCGCTAAAGTCGTATCTTCCAAAGTAGCAAAGACGTAGTCTGGGTGAATAACGATCAATTGAGCTCCGACCTGACCGAATCCGAAGGATGTTACCGAAACAGCGCGAACACCATCCGTTTGTATACTGCGACTCGGGTACAAGATGTGCGAGAATCGTTCCAGATATTTGTCGACATTGTCAGCATTGCGATTTCCAGGGACAAGGCCAGAGTTTAGAATTTGCATAGCTCCATTCAGCATCCAGGCACAAGCTGCTCCCTTTGGATGTCCAGTGAGGTACTTTTGGAAAACGCCGAGAAGTGGGTTGCCTTTCGTGCGACCGAGATGCTCCAGCTGCTTCGAGATGACGTTCGATTCGTTTTTGTCGTTCGCGACCGTCGACGTGCCATGAAAAGACGCAACTCCAATGTCATCCACCGTCATACCCCAAACAGCCAATGCGCCACGCAGCGGCGCGATCGTTGCATCGTTTTTAAAGAACTCATTGCCGTAGGTATTTTGTGCTTCCTTGATCTGACGCTGAGCCTCGCGCTGGATGTGGCTTGCGCGTTCGGACCGGAACGCTGCCGCGTCCAGGTTTGGAACTTGAGACTGCATCGCAGCCACCTCATCGTCCAAATAGGAGATCTCTGCTTCGGCCCATTGAGAGATTTGACCCAATCGTCTTTGCATCTGCCGCCTGCGGTAGTTCATGTCGAGCAACGGAGATGGGAATTTGGATGGTGCTTCGCGGGCAGTAGTGAGAATACCTTGTCCTGGTGCCGGCACCGAACGACCTTCCTTGTCGGTCGCTGTAGCGGTGAAGGCAATGATACCATATATGGGTACACCCATCTGGATTGCCAATGAGCCCTGCATGAGGATCTGGATACCAGCGCCTTGCGATTCCATGAAGCCAGACCTGGTTGTTGTCGTCGGCCTAGACATTTCCTTCGGGGTTCGGCCGTGAGCCGCTTCTTTGTCCGCATTACTAGTAGCGCCCATGTTGGCAAACTCGTAAGAGCCTTCCTCTTGGAAATCGTCGTAACCACCAACAATGACGATCTTGGCTTTGCCCGAAGCAATAGTATCGCAGCCAATCTCGACAGACTCGGCGGCCGTGGCACATGCTCCGACTGGTGTTTTGATTGGCCCAGCTGATGACAAAATCAGCATGTTGACCCAAGCTGACATTGTGTTGATGAACGACTCTTGAAGAATATCCTTTTGGACTGGCTTGTCGATCCAACGATCCTTGTACATGCCCCGCAATGCCGTCACACCTCCGATGCCCGAACCAGCAGTGTTGCCTACTTCAGAGACATGCACGTACTGATAGAACTCGTATGGATCAGTGATTCCGGACGAAATCAATGCTTCAACTGTAGAGACAAGCGTGTACAAAGTGACTGGGTCAACTTGAGAAATGATATCATCGTCCAATCCATACCGCTTCGGGTTCCATCCTGTTGGAATCTGGCCTGCGACGAGCCGGTCGAAGCGGAGTGCTTTGGGAATGAGCAGAGTAGCGCCCTTCTTGAACCAGACGGACCACTCGCCACTCTCTTTGTTCTCAAACGTCTCCACCTTATCACCATGCTCCAGCTTGTACGCTGCGGCAGTCTCAGCAGATGTCTCGAATTCATCCAAATCGTGCTCGATCACAACTTCTTGGAGCAGTTGTTTCTTATTTGGATCGTAGCCATCGAACAAATCTGGCTCGATCAATCGAATGCCAGCGTGGTCGAGAATTGCCTGCTCATATTTCGCCTTGACATCCTTATCATCAACGACTGCACCACTTTTCGCGTCAACCCATGTTCCATTTTTGTTCTCAATGAGACCCATCAACCACGCCATCTCAATACAGCCCTCAAGCGAAAACTCTCCATAAGCCTCCATTTCCCAGCGAGTCCGTGAGTTTCCCCATGGTCCCACTTCTGAGAAACCAGTCACGACAGCAACTTTGTCAAGATCGACCATTCCCTTGAGATGAGCGAGCGGCTTGAGTTCTTCAGCTGTCTTGATTGGAGGAAAGTCAAACTTCATGTTTGCGCGGGGCTGGATCATCTGCTTCTTGTGCAGACGCTCTGCTTCTGCGCCGTTCACGACCTGGTGCTCAATGGCGGTCTCGGCGGCCACGGCCTTTCGAATTTCACTAGTAGCACTCAGATCGGCTCGCAGCTGGCTGGTTAAATCTTTCAAGTTTGGCAAAAATTGGAATCCGCCATTCAAGTCAGCCCAGACAGGCTCCTGCTGGCAGAGGCGAGTGATGGCAGGCGTCATCAGCCCTAGAATATTGAATGCCATCTCCTGTTGACTGAATGTCCGCACGCCGAGCTTCTCAATACCTTCTGCGACTGTGTTGTTGGCGGACATCAGACCAGTGCCCCTAGTCCAGCCAATCACAACGCCAGTGATGGTCAGGTATGCAGCCCAAGATTCCGAATGCCAGCGATTGAATAGCGTCTCAAGACCGAGCTTTGACTCGGAATACAGTCCATCATTGCCGAAAGAACCGTGATTGGGAGAGAGCGGTAGCATGCACTGCGCAGGGCGTGTATCAATGCCTTTGGCAGCCTTTTGGGCCTTGACGGCGCCAAGAAGCCGGACCAGGTTTGTGAGCATGATGCGGTGGGCAAGCTCCGACCTGGAGTCGATAGTGTCAATCTCGCGACCATTCTCAGGAATAGCAGCAAAAGGAATGATGAAGTCCAAATCCCATCCCAGACCTTTCTTCTCGTCGTAAATGTAATCAACAAGTGCATCAACATCCTGCTTTGAACCTTGATTGAAGGGAACGACGATCAAAGTAGATCCCTTAGAGCCATATCTAGCAAAAGTTTGTTGATAAAATTCAGTCACGCTGCGACTATATCGCGATGTGGTCACGACAACCCGGGCACCACCTGCGAGAAGGCCCTGCATGACTTCGGCTCCAATTGATCCTGCGCCACAGCCAGTCATCAGCACGTTCTTGTGTTCAAATGTCACACCATCACGGGCTGCGTGCTCAAGACCGTCGAGGTAGACTTCCGTCAATTGACTCGAGTACTCCCAACCATGCTCCTCCTTCTTTTTGAGGTGCAAGAATGGGATGGTCTCCTTTTCTGGGCGTGTAGAAGATGATGCCTTCTTCACACGGCGCCCTCGCTTTGGTTTCTCATCATCAAGAGTGACTGCATTGGCTGCAAGAGCTTTCACAACATCCGCATAAAGCGATTTGATTTGCAGCTTGCTTGATTTTGACATCTTATTTTGCTGCTTGATGATGCGGTAGATGCTGCGAAGGTCGTCCTGCACTTTGGTCTTGGAAGCGAAACTCGTGAGCTTACCACCCATGGCCATCTCTTTCACGTAGTGCTCCAATTTGCGAACAGCAGGGCGAGGCACTTCGTCGTAGGACATATTGCCCTTTGAATCGATTTTTGTCTGAGGACCTGTCGGGTAGGTGACATCTTTGTAAACGGGAGCAACGTCAAGGACCTCGGTACAAACGTCTAAAAGCGATTGTGCCAATTCTTTTGCCAGCTTGTAAGTTTCAGACTTTTCCTCGGGGCAGTGGTCAATGTGATATTGCATGAATTCAAGCAGCGTAGGGTTTGATCGATTCATGACGGAAATGCAACGGGCCACAATCTCGCGATCCACAAGTTTCAGGCGTCCAAAAATGATGTCGAAATACATGCTGAGCGCGTCTTGCCTCACCCAGTTCCAATCAGAGTCGTACACTCGAGCCTTGAGGGGACTGAAAACAGGAGCAATGCCGGATGCGTAAAAATCGCCATGCTCGGCTTCCCAAAGGTCGATCTGCGCCTGGAGTGCTGTACTTGTTGCCTTCTCGTCGATGAACTTCTTCTCGCCAGACATGAGATCAAGCTTGAGGAAACGAGCGTAGAGGTCGAGCTGACTACGAGCCATATCCGTCTGATCTTTTGTAAGGGCTGCGAATTGCGCAGGATCCAGGCCAGCCCCGCCTGAGGATCCCTCGCTTGCTCCGGCTGCGGCTGGCGCTGTCAGCGAGATGCCGGCTTTGGAGGCATATTTCTGGGCAATTGTATCAAGGAAGCTTTTGGCGTCTGCTTCAGAACCGAGCCGGCTAGCGGGCTCCATAGTCAGAGCGAGCAGTAAAATAGACTCAGTTCGGCCAGCGCCCAAACCAAATTTGGTTGCAAGATAGCTTCGTACAGAGGTAAGATTGAAACCTCCGGGCATTTTCGATGCGACCAAGCGCTGCACTAAAGAGCTAGATTGCTTTCCGAGTTGACCATTGAAAGACCCTTGCATGGCTGCGCCCAATTCTTCGAGAGGGGTGTCTTCAGGCTTCTCCGGCGTGTTTCCAAATTCCTTGCCAAGGTCACCAAGAATCTCATTTTGCATTGTCGACTTGCCACCCACAAGGTCTTTGATTGCCTTCGAAAGGGGCACCTCATCAATTGTCTTCTTGAGCTTCTGTGCAACAAGAGCGTGTACCACATCAACAGCCTTGACTGGCTCATCAGGTATGGATGCCACAGGGCCCACGTTAGCAGCCGCCGATGGTGGTGGTGGGGCGGGAGCAGAAGTAACAGAGACCACAGTCGCAGGGGCGCTTTGGGTCACTCCAGCGGCCTCGACTTGCGCAGCTGGGCTACTTTCCTCCACAGGTGCATCCTCGATGTTATAGTAGATGGACTTTGCGTCGGCTGAATAACAGAGCACATCGCGCTGAATCGACTTGGCCGCGTCGTATGACTCGTACTTTTGCTTCAACGTGCGTTTCGCCATGCCTGCAAGCGTGGGAGAGGGCCCAATTTCCACCATACGCTCAGCGCCAAAATCTCGAAGGAGCACATCCTGCGTTTCAATCCTAGTGAAGTCAGCGACCCTGAAAATAGCAATATGGACGGCCTACCATCGCACAGGCGATGCAAATTGGTATGCTAGTAGCTCTATCAAAAGCGTATGAGCAAGCTCTTGTTCGAGCTCTGCGTTCATAGTGAAGGCTCTTGAAGACTCAATCTTGAGCATTAGCAGATGCTTTTCGATGCGAATTCAGCGCGGGTCTTACTTAGCAGTAACGGACTCTGATAGATGCCGGTATGCTGGGCTACAGAGCGGTCGACTGAAGTTGCAAGCGCACGGTTTATCAGAGACCGCTTGTCGTCCGCTATGTGCGTTGGCGTCGGGCTTTTGCAAAGCACTTGAGTAATCGAGTTCGTGGTATCTGACGTTGAGGTTTCGCGCGTTTGGGCTGCCGGCTGCTGATTGGCCGGCATTCGCGGGTTGGGGGCAAGGACACAAAGCAACAGCCTTTTGCAGAGAAGCAGCAGCTGGCCATGCAGTGCATCAAGAGAGCTATACGCTTACTCTACGGGCAAGGAAGGCCGGTCTCTATGGGCTAGGCGCTAGTCAAGTCTAATTAGAAAGTCGTCAATGGTAGCTGCGGGCCTGAGCAGTGAGCACATCGCCAGCGCATTCGTCTTGAAAAATAAGCTTTCTGCGCATACGCACCGTACCCACCCGGCTGTCTGTCTGGCTGGCTGACTTGCTTGCTTGCTGACTTGCTTGCTTGCTTGCTTGCTTGCTTGCTTGCTTGCTTGCTTGCTTGCTTGCTTGCTTGCTTGCTTGCTTGCTTGCT
>QXDU01000292.1:0-17693 GCA_003717275.1 Protomyces pachydermus | reverse complement strand
GCATCGTCGCCTGCGAGTGTCGGCGCATCCACTGGGGCTATTTTCTGTCTAACTCAGCCGCAATCTTCGTCTTCGACGGCCTATTTGCACTTCGGCGCGTTCTGTCGGCTCAAAATTAGAGCGAAAGAGATCGATGAACACCACTGCCTTTGATGGCTTCCTTGGCTCATTGTCGGACATACAACAAGAAGAACTGGATGCCATCACTGCTGCGCTGGCGCCTTCACATGATGAGATGCCGCAGACAGATACATCTTCTAACAAGGATGCTCCTCAATCCTTGCAGCACAGCTTCCATGAACTAGCACAACAACAGCAGCAACAGCAGTCTCATCAACAACAAATGCATATGTATGCTCAGTCATATCAGAAGCACCCGCACCCGTATCCAACACCCAATTCTGCGTCCATGTTTGCGGCCGTTGAGAAACCATACATGTCGCCCTTTCCAGATTCCGGGTCGGCAGCAGCTATGGCACTGAGCCAGGAAATTGACGAGCTATTATTTACACCCATGATGTCGCCTGCCATGGGTCCTCTACATAACGGCTTCCCAGCCCAGCAGCAAGAAGTCGACTGGGATCGTTTCGATCAAAGTCTTTTTGCTTTGACTGGGCCTGCGATAGACGGGCAAGTGCGCACACCCACCATGGAACTTGACCAGGCAACAGGAGGATTGACCTCGCCAGCATTCCCCATGCCCGCGCAACAGCAAGCCTCGGCGCCACCTTCTGCGAAAAGGCAGCGAGTTGCTCGTAAACCGAGTGCGACAAGTCTCAGCAGCAAGTCTCCAGCTTTGAAGGCCATCTCTAAGCACAAACGTAAGACGACCTCCATGTCTGCGCCGCTGCTGCGTCAAAATGCATCTTCACTCGAACCCTCTCCTGAACCCAACAGCCATGCTGGACTCGCCCACTCCGATAGCGTCTCGCCCATGGCTGCTGATTTTGGCAAGAGCACCACCAACGGAAAGATCTCTCAGGTTCAGCAACGCAGGGTAGACGCCGCGCAAGAACGCCTCGGCCAGCCCATCACGCCAAGCATGCTCATGTCCTTATCAGGAACATTGCCAGAGCTTGCCGCTGCACCTCTTCCGACAACCAGCATCCAAGGACAGCACGTCGCGACTAAAAAGCCTTTCCCTACACCAATTGCGAAAGCCAATCTACCATCACCAACCTTTCGACCACCTTCGCAACCAAGCACACCTGCAACGATCGCGCCCGCTCGGCCAATTCAGGCCGCACCGAGTAGCATGCCGGGCCCTACAAATGGCAAGAAGCAAGTTCCTGGGAGCGTCACGCATTCACGGGCGGGCTCCGTTGCGAATTCACCGGCGCTAGGACCATCACTGCCACGCAACTCGCCTGATCTGAGGCCCATTTTGCCAGGTGGCATGTCTCCGCAGGTCTCTGCCTTACTCGCTTCGAAATCCAATTATCAGCATATCCTCGACGGAACACTCAATCAAATGGGCGTTTCCTATCCGACAGGTATGACGGCTGGTCTTGAGAATCGAAGAACGAGTCACAAGCAAGCTGAGCAAAAACGACGCGATCATCTGAAGGAGAGCTTTGAGCTGCTTCGAAATATTCTGCCAGATAAGCTTGATGCCGGGGCGTCCAAAGTAGTGTTGTTGCGTAAAGGCTACGAGTACATTCTCAGCTGTAAGAAGCAAGTCGAGGAAAAGGATCTTGAGATTGCTCGACTACGCAAGCTGGCTGGGCTGGCAGAGGTTCCGTGTAGCGCGGCGACGAGCCAGCCTGTTCTTGACAGTTCGCCTTCCCAGTCAGGTACCTCAGAGAGCAAGGAAGGCGGTGGAAGTGATGTCTCGTCTCAGAGTGAGATGGACACACGGCAAGAGGACTCCGGCGAGTCCAAGTAGTGTTGTTCATACCACAGACGGTCACAAAGACTACTGTAAGAATAGGATCAGAGTACAGTATCACATATACAACCGCTTTATAGCATCTATTTAATCACCAGAGCCAGCTCGTCTAGCTGTGTTGCGTTCTCCGGCCTCGATCCCTGCGGCAGGCTCTGCGCCCGGTAGTCTGCAGCAGCCCACACGATAGATGATATGATGGATGGTATGATGGTCTGAGCCATCAGCTGACTGCCCCCGCGCACTTTCAGATCGGCGGCCGCATCCCGTATCAAGGAAGAAACTGAGCTCAAGCCGCCTTGCACCTTGGTATGGCTGTCGGATGCATGTACAAGACTCAAGGAATGGGATCACAGAGGCCCTCTTAGTGTGAAAGATGCTCTGAACTGGGGCCCAATTCGGCGCTCAATGGCCCGTGCGTGTTTGAGTGTCTGGCCGCCTGCTTGCTCCCAACGAGGTCTTGTGACTGAACCCCACATCTTCAGGCGTCGCTCCCCTATAAAGAGCCCTTATCAGTCCATGGCTTTATCTCTTTCCTGTAGCTAGTCTCTGCACTCGGCTTCTCTACATTACACAGCCAAGAAGAATCTCAACCAACCAGCAAGCATGAGTTCCGTCGTCTCCGACACGACCATGTCTACGTCGCCCATGTCGAGCCGCTCGCGTCGCCGCTCCTCTGCAGCAGAAGGCGTCTTTAGTCCCAAGGAACTACAAGAAGATGGCGTAGAAATCGTGCCAAACCGTAAGCTGTTCACTGCAGGCGATGGGCAATCATGCTAACTGGCCCCTTTTAGCCAACATCAAGAAGCTCAAATGGCGCATCTGTGAATCTCCAGCCAAACTTGCGGAAGCAGATCTTGACAAGGCTGATTGGATGCATGAGATGCTGACCACGCCACCCGTCAATCGTATTGACCTCAAATTTCCTCAGTCGTTGACTTTGACTGGTTGACCATCCCACTGTTTTGAACACGGCTGACTAGGTAGTGCGCAAGCCGAAAGGAGTGACATGCAAGGATGCGATGGATGTCGTGTACAAAAAATTCAAGCACAAGGCCCTCGAAGACATCGCCGAGCCTCAGCTAGATGAGCTCGAATGGGACCGCAACGACTACGCGACACTGGAATTGCTCCTGCGCAAGGTTTAGATGCCTAGACACGTTGATATGCGCTTGATGCCTTCATGTTTCTTCTTATACTTCCGACTCCTCTCCGTAGTCAAATGCCTATGCAAATAATCATTCTGGCTGACATATCACCTTATACTGTCACGCTCTTCCCCTGAAATCGCCGAACCACAAAGAGCTTTTGACGCATGCTGTGGTCAAGTGATCCAATGTACAAGTGCTATGTGTATAAGAGGGTGAATTGATTAATGATGTACATATGCAAAGAGATGACGGCACATGCTGAAGCTAAGGCTCAGCAGTCAATGCCATGAGGACCTTCGAGATGCGTTCTCGCGTGTATGGCTTTGTGAGGCGATCATTCATGCCTGCCTCAATCGCAGCATCCAGGTACTCAGCACGAGCGTTACCCGTTACTGCACAGATGGGTGTGCGCTTCACTCTGTCGGTATTGATACCTTCTTGCTCATACTTGCGAATGAGTCGAGTCGCTTCAAGACCACCAAGAACAGGCCTGGAGATTAGCATATACCACACCGCAGCGTTGACTTACATTTCCAGGTCCATGAATACTAGATCAAATGGCTTCTGAGCTGTCGCTGCTCGCCATACATCGTAGCCGATTTGACCATTATCCGCGCATTGCACGTCGTGTCCAAGACTGGTAAGGAGCCGTTTCAGAATTTGTTGGTTGACCTGATTATCTTCGACGACGAGAACATGACGACTTGGGCCTGCGTTGGCTGGGGATAATGCTGGCCGAGAACTGCTTCGAAGTCTTGCAGGATTGCTTGGTAGTTCATCAGCTGAGCAAAAGTCGCGACTGTTCATTGGTGAATTAGGCGTCCTGGTCGGCGAAGATTGTGAGGAGTGCGAATCCTCGGAACTCGACCCAGCTGTAACTTGGTTGGCGAGCATCACGGAGCGTTTGACACGGACAAAGAAGCTAAATTCCGCGCCTTTACCTTCGCCATCGCTGTCAATCCTAATACTGCCTCCCTGAAGACCGATGAGCTGTTTTGTGATCCACAAACCAAGCCCCGACCCTGAAAATTTGGCATAAGTCTTGGGTGAAGCTTGCTTGAAGCGCTCAAACAACTTGTCCTGTTCTTCTTGAGAGATACCTTTGCCATTATCCTTGACGCTAAATGTCAGGTACAAGTCGCCAGTGTCACACCATACAGTGCTTTGCGCGTGTAGTGGCGACTCAAATGGTGGTTGTTCGCTCAGAGATGCAGAGACGAGTATCTCAGGACGTGCAACGTCTTTGCAAAACTTGAGAGCGTTGGTGATGAGATTCACCAAACACTGGGAGATGCGGGACCAGTCGCCGCAGACTTGCTGGCAAGCTTCATCTCTGAAGAGACCGCCGTACTGACATTTGATAATTGTCCCATTTTTTGGTAAACTACCAGACCTAGCTCCTTCGTGTTGTATTACATTGTAGCTCTTTGTGCGAGACATATCGAAGAGTGCACAAAGCTGATTGACTTTGTGTATAGGCGCAAAAGGCTCTGAGACAATTTCAATAAGATTCAGCTCGAGCTTCGACACATTCAAGACGTCGTCGGTAATGCGCCCTTGATGCTCGTTACATTCTTGGATAACCTCGCTCGAGCGGCGAGATGACTCTAGTAGAGACTCGGCCTCTGCTGTGAAATTTTCAGTCTTACGAAGCAGTCGGCATAGCGCAGATAAATCGTCCAGAACAAACTCATTGTTGTGCTTGATGGCATTGATAGGACTAGACGTTAGTGACAGCGGGGCAGAGGGTATGCTTACTTTCTGATCTCGTGGCAAACGAGGTCGATGAATGCTTCAGACTTGCGCTTTGTCTCTATAGCTGCTTCCGCGCGTAATTGTTGTTCTTTCAAGAGTCGCTCACTTGCTTTCGTGCGTTCAGTGCAATCAGTCAGCACACCAATCCAGCCATCTTCTCCTGGCGAAGTACATGCCACACAGCGCAGCTCAACTGATAGACAAGAAGCCTCAGTTTTACCGATGCGACAATTCATGACGGAGTTGAAACCATTCTGCAGGCCTGCGCTCCACCACGCTAGACATGATGCACGATCAGGCTCATAGACACTTTCCATCCAAGAGTCGCCGCCACCGGAGTGCTGCGTCAACTGCCACCAGTAGTCGCTGTATCTCTGTATATGCCCAGCTTGGTTGACTTTGAAGAAAGCGACTTGCACATAGCGATTGAAGAGATCGTAAAGTTGAGCATCCCGCCGATCTCTTGAAAGTATCAGACCCTTGAGAACGGCTGATCTGAGCGCATCAGGGTCAAACGGCGTCGAGATAACCTTTGTGAATAAATCACCCAAGACTTGATGCTTCTTTGTCATGACCATAGATGAAAGTAGAATTATAGGCACAGAGAGCGCCATGCGAGACACGAATTGTGCTACATGCATTGCATGCGATCCTTCCAGCGTCGTATCGGCAGAACTGATGATGAGTGAGGGTCCATCGTTTTTGTTGGATTGTAACACTTCGATTGCCTCATCAGCAGATGCCAACACTGTCACCTCGTCAAAGTCTTGCAACATGACGGTCTGGATATAATTCGCCATGCGCTCATCCCCATCCACCACCAAGATTTGTGAGTGCATTGGGCAGATGGATCGTCTGTGTCTGCACGCTTCCGGACTCGTTGCTTTGCAACTCAGCGTCCTGGTAAATACCCGATTGAGCTGCCCGGCTTCCTTGCCTTTTGGCGTTGCCGCCATGGGCTTGCCTATACACTTTTCGGGGTCGAGGTGGTCCGTTCCATAAAGGCAAGTGAAAATATAGTCGCACTCATTCATGGCTTCCCTGAGGTGCGTTTTAAAGTCAATCCTATTGAGGCGCGAAAGCAAAGAGGCGCGCTCGAAGCCGAAACTGTTGCACGGGCAGCTGCCTGTACTGGAAGCAGACTCTGAAGATGACTTGACTCTTGAACTATCACGAAGCGTGATGCCATTGCACTCTTTGACACCACAGGCACTTTGGAAGGTAAAGACAATCTGGGGCCCTGTTCGTTGCAATCTGCGCTCCACGCGAATCTTGGTTTGTGATTTGGCGCAGTCGGATAGGATACCATATACGGTAGTCAACAATGCTCGAAAGTGGTCGACATCTACCCAGACGTCAGTGCTGACTTCCAATTCTGGCAGTATGAGGTCGATGAAAATATCCTTGATTCTGAACATGGGTGTAAAGTCAGCAGTTGCCTCGCGCAACGGAGCCAGTATATCGGCGTCTTCATACATGCAATTTGCAGTCAATTGGAGCGAGTCATTCAGTTGCATGGCCATGAGCTCGAGCTGATTCTTGAGGCGCTTGGAATTCAGTGCAATCATGGTTGCAAGGTTATACGCCTTGCTCCGCTCCTCAACCGTCGGTGGACCGTCTTTGCTCTTGAACCCATACAAAAGCTTACCAAGATCCGATGCTGGCCCAAGAATTAATTGTAGTGGACTCGAAAGCTCGTGCATCATGCTTCGCAGGAACCACGCTTGCTTCGTTGACTCTCTAGCTCGTGCTTCTGCTTCAAAGGAATGGATACGTTGAAGCGCAGTCTCAAGGTAATGTCTGGCCATGCCTGCGAATTGGGAAGACATCGCCTGTCGCTCAGTCATTGGGTTGTAGGCCAAGATAAGCACATAGTCCACTTGCGCTTGAGCTTCCTCTTCAATGCGTCCAGAGACGACTGGAATGGAGACGAAATTGACGAATCGCCCATCCGGGATGGATGACATGGAAGAAACACCGCGAGTGGCTGCAGAAGCAATAGGCTGAGTAATAATTTGACGGTCGAGTACAACTTTGTCAAGCTGCAATGCATTGACTTGACCGTCCAGCTTGAGCGAACGAGGGCAAAGTGCATGACCAGCAGGAATAGAGACTGAACCAAGCAGATTTAGCTCAACAGCCTTACCTGGCGTTGCGGGCTCAGGATGCGAGACTTTGTAAATCATCGAGATGGGAATATCGCACATCAAGTCACGCTCTTTCAAGACTTCGAGCAAAACGGGGACGACATCCGTCCGTCGTGGCAACAAGCCAAGTCGTTCATCCAATCTACCAATTTGTTTTAAGCCTCGACTCAGTGCCTCGAATTCTGTTTGTTGCGAGTACGTAGTGACGCAACCAACGACGTCGTCTGCCACGACCGGCAAGACGGGATCAAACGACATGCTGCAGACAATCTCGCTCAGGGCGCCCATTGAGTCAAACACGACAATCCTGAAACTATCCGTCTTGACGACTTGACCTGTACTGTAGGCTTCATCGAATTTAGTCTGCATGCGTAGCCATGTGCCTTGATTGTTTTCGCTGCGTCGCTTGACAAATCCTTGGTCGGCATCGAGTGGTCGGCCGAGCATTCGCATGAGCGGATCATTTTCAAAGAAGAAACTGCCATCGCGCCAGTGCAGACTCGAGGGTGTTGCCGTATGGATGATTTGGTAGAGGGCAAGCTTGAGCTCGATGGGCCATTGCGACAGGCCACCAAGGTGTTGACAGAGCGGCTGCGATGGATCCAATCGCTGCAAGGCTCGTGATATACCACAATTGCGTGAGACGAGGACCTGATCCAGCAAAGTATCTAGGGACTTATCCTGCTTGCTCGGCACCATCGCTGCTCGCATGTGGTGACTGGTGTGGCACTTAATATGGCGCCGTGTTTGAAAAAGTGTGCAGTTTCACCATCCCTGTGAGTCGTATATCGCTGCAGGAGTGTACGCTATTATACAACAGACCCCTGAGTCTCCGGGACCCCTTGTTGCGTTTGCGATGCGATCTGTCGAGCAGATGCCAGTTGTCGGTGTCTGTGCTGCCTTCGGATCCCCGGCCAAACTTCCACCAGATGGACACAAGACATAGAAGGACTCATACTTAGGCTAGCATACAAGTCAATGGACACTCTAGACCCACTACGTCTGCTCGAGCTACAAGAGAAAATCATCCAGCAGCACAACACGAAAGGACTTGGCAAACAGCTTCAGCAGGTTGGGTTCTTGCCACAGTGCACTGAGTCCACTTGCAAAGCTCCCCACTTCACACTCCCAGCCAAGGCCCAGGGCGCTCAATGCAATTTTGAAGAAGGAGCCTTGTGAGAATTGCGCAGCATTCGCATCGCCACTTGCAAGGACGAGAACTCCAGGTTTGTGGGAAAGCAACGATTCATGCATCTTGAGGTGCAGTAGCTCATCGACTCCTTGTTCCTTGAGGACAGTGACAGTCCGCTTCTTGCCATCTGGTTGTTCCTTCTCAACAGCCACAGAAACCCGTGCAAGGATAGAAACTTCGTAATCCAGCAATGCGGCTTGCTGCCAGTCTTGCAATAAAGGTGACGACCCTACCAATGTCTTGACGCGAGCCGCTTTCGAACGATCCAGAATGCGATCAAGTGCTGCCATATCCAGTGGGGCTTTGGGAGAACATCGATAAACCTTGTATCGATCCTGTTGATGCAAATGCTGAATGGCAGCTTGAAAGCCACAATAGATGTTACTGCTATCCACAAAGATGTGTCGGGCTAGCGCTTCGGAAGCAGCTCGTCTGGTTTGATTCAGGACAGCAAGCTTTGCATCAAGACTAGCAAATCGCGCTGCTGTAGTCATCTGTGGTCGCTCGGGTCTCTTACTGGTCGTGCGCGTGAAGCGCTCCAATGCTTTGTCAAGTTGCACCATCACATCCTCTGTGATGGTAGGTGTTGCTCTTGTCGCCTCACCTACACGAGTCGCTTCCCTACTCCTCTCTTGAGTCTCTTCTGTACTAGGTCCGTCACTCACTTGCACTGACAGTACAGGTTGCGACAAGACCGCATCGACATTGGCGCGATCGACGTCATTACAGCCAAGCGCTCTAAACAGGGCTACGAAGCCTGTATCTTCTGCCTCCTGCGATCCGAATAAGGGTGCTGCTTCCAGGGCCTTGCACAGATCTTGGACTTGCCTGCGTGGCTGTTCATGCGATGCTCTCATGCATGAGTGGTGTGCGTGTCAACTGAAGTTGTGCGGCTAAATAGATGGACATAAGATATCCCCAATGGTAGATCAGATGAAGAAGCACAGAAAACACAGGAACTGTACTGGGAAATGGTCATCATGGGCCTATGAAAGCTAAGAGAGAAGGAAACAGCGCCAGTGCATATAATCAAGTATCATCGTATCCTGTTCGTTCGAAAGGGGAGGGGCATCAAGCAGTGATGGCGTTCCAGTCCCAGGCATCATCGTCATCCATATACCTCGACCACAAGTCCGTAGGATCTTCCAAGCCTTGGTTGCTGTTGCTTGTTGCCAGCTTGCTCGAGGCCGGCTTGATGGCCTGCTGCATGAAGTCATCCTCCTCAGCAACCGCCTGCCTGAATTGCATGCTGAGCTCAACAGGTGCCAACGTACTGTCAATCGTCGTCTGCTTTTCCTGAGGCGTGCCCCACAGTGCAGCACTGAAGAAGTGTGGATCTTGCTGCACAAAAGTCGCAGGCTCGCTGTACGTCTGTGGAAGCAAAAGCTGCTGTGCATTCATGGGAAGCGTTGCGCTGAACAAACCTTCCTCTGAATCCTGCCGTCTGAGAATCTCTTGTGCATCGTCGACCTGTAGCGCCGCATAGTCAATGGTCTTGTGACGCAAGTCTTCCTCCATAGGTGCAGGTGAATTATTGAGACTACCGCGCAGTGCAGGCTGTGGCAATGATGGGTGGCGAGCCACTGGCTGGTATGGTCGGACATGAGCATGTCTGGGCTTCAGATCCGAGAGTGTCAGGTTGCTGCTAGCAGGTGCTTGTTCGAGCTTTGTTGCCTGTCCAACAGACTGCCTGCGTGCATGCAGACCAGACGCCTTCGGATCATAAGGGGCTTTGCTGGTAGCTGTCGTTGTCTCGTCCTTCTTGTTACCGCTTGTGACGGCGCTACCGGAGCTCTGCTTGAGCTTGGGTGCGATATCCTTCCAGGCATCAGAGTGCCTAGGGAAGAGGGAGTCATGGTCAGCGTACTGCTTCCAATTGACAAAGTCATGCTGCATCGCCTTATCACCTGGCTTTGTCACGCCGGCCAGGGCCTTTCGGAAGGCCACGGCATTGGCGAGGTAGGCCTGGAGCCGGGCATCAAAGTCTGCGGAATCTGTCTTGAGGTGTGCATTGAGGTTGCGGTACTGAGCAGGCAGTTCTGCCTCTTCCTCTTCATACATCTCTTCGTTGAGGACATCCTGCTCCGTGACACGCAGGGCCTTGCCGGTGCGTTGCTTGTGGAGTTCAGAGGCACGTTTGGCACTTTCGATGCGGGCCTCAATGCTGCGGTCTGAACGTCGAGATGCGGCGATGTAGGCCCTCTCCTGGTTCTCCTGGTGTGTTCGCTCGTTCCGCTTCATGCTGTGGTGGATGGATGGGAGTAGAGCCTTGGTACTGAGTCTGTACTTCGTTGGTACTGAGTAGATGTTGCTGGGGATGTTCGCCCTTTTCTTTCCCTTTCTCTCCCGTCGGATGCGCAGAGATCGGAGGCGGCCACTCTGATTGGCTGGAGGGCAGATTCGGATCTGGAGCTACGTCACAGCGCAGGCAGCATTGAGAGACACGGCAGCAGACTCGTATACGCTACAGCCCATGGAATAGTAGTAGAATGGATAGTAGAATGGATCAGGCAACTCAGTATAGGTTGTATGTCTACTAGGACTAGATTGCTTCTGCTTTATTGCTTCTTAACACTGCGAGACGATGTGCAATGTACTCAGTAGTTGCAGTCACCAGCACACATCCCCGGAGCTTGAGCTGCTTGTGTCTCGACATCGAAACGCAGGATCCTTGCCTCGTCTGCCCTAAAGCTACAAACTTCAAACTCGCGGCCACTCCGGGCTGTGCATGACAGTGTGTATGTCACTCGTCCAATCGGGCGTTCTACAAAACCACCCTTCTATCTCGAAGTCAAACCCTATTGCGTAGCGTGTCATCAGACCCATCACCGGACTGCTACGGTACCACGTCAGATCCGTGACAGTGGACAGTCAAGCAGGGGAAGGTCTGGGCAATGTCACTCGAAAATGTCTCCATTACTAGTACACCTACAAAACCCAAAGCATGTCCAAGATCAAGCAACGCTAATCTTGTGCTTCAGCTCAGCCTTAGGATCCTTTGGCACAGTGATCTGAAGAACACCATCCTCATACCTCGCTGCAATCTCTTGCGCCAAAATCACCTGCTTATTGAGCCCCACAATCCGTTCGAATGTGCCACGTCCTCGCTCCAGCTTCACAGCCTTGACGGCTTCATCTTGGATATGGCGATGCGGTGCTGCCGTGGCACTGATGGTGATGCGGTGCGTTTTGGTGTCGTACTCTATCGCTATCGACTCCTTTGAGACTCCGGGGAGTGCCACGTCAATGAGGATAGCATCGCTTGTTTCGTAGAGATCCACGTCTGGTGTGGAGACGACTGCCTTGGTCTGAGACTGAGACTGAGCCTGACCTGGCTGAGCCTTTGCTGGACAGCTCGGATGTTGCTGAGCAGCAGCGAGATGCTGGAAGAAGTTGCCCACGAGGTCTTGGACGAGGAACTCGGGTTGTTGGGAGGCAGTAGTAGAGACCATGTTTGTAGTAGTGGTTGTTGGAGTGGTTGTTGGAGTGTGTTTTCCTTTGGAGATGTTCTTTTGGAGCTGGGAAGGAACCAGCTCTTATACTGCTTCACCCTAGGAGGCCGCGTCAGCACCGGCCAAGCTGATGAGTAAGACGGCGCGAGTGTTCCTGTGCCTGGCGCCTTCAGATGGAAGTTGCGAGAGTGTCCTGGAAGTTGCGAGAGCCTCCTGGAAATTGCTAGACTCACAGCATGGAAACATCGAGCACAATCGAGAAACGCAAATACCGCTCGATCTAGCACATAAATAGGCCCTTGATCGCCCTCTTCCTCATCATCAAGAACCAAACAACTCAAGTCAGAGAACAAGCACTCCACTCTACACACACAAGCACAACCATGGTCGGCTCATTCTACACAGCAGCACCCGAGTTCTACGTCGAAGACATTGTCGGCGATCTCTTCGATCACCTCGCCAGCTCCACCAGCCAATACCAAAACAAGGCCAAGCGCAGCGGCAAGGGCGGCGCAGGACGACCACAAGGACAAGGCCAAGGCGCCACCATCATTCCCGATCTCGACATCTATGAATCCACCACACACATCCTCGTGGATGTTGTCTTGCCTGGTGTCAGTAAGGAAGCCGTCAATATCGAGTATGATCAAAAGACCAACCGCATCTTGATCTCTGGAGAAGTGGCTGCACCCAAACACAGCGGCGAGGAGGTCAAGCTTGTGCGTCAGGAGCGACCGATCGGGAAGTTTGAGCGCGTGGTGGGTCTCAACACGCAGCAGATTGTGCCAGAGAAGATCCAGGCTTCCTTTGATGCTGGTGTCTTGTCGTTGCAAGTTCCCAAGGACACCAAGAGTGAGGAGAAGCGCAAGATTAGCATCGCTTGAGCCTACGATGCTTTAGCCTCATGATATTTACGACTGCAATTTCATAGCCAATTGAATCACTTCTAAATCTATATGCCGAGCTTCGTGAGTTGTGCCGATGTTTGTTCGTAGCAAGTAAAGACGATACCACCCGACAAGATGAGTCTCGCCAACCGCGGCAATGCCCCAGACCATAGCGAAAAGAAACCTTCTTCCGTGACAATGCGACTAAAGCAATGAAACGAGTTTTTGTATTCTTGCCGTGACGCAAGAGATTGCATGCGCGTCTTGACAGTATCGAGCGGCATGGTCGCGTATACTGTGATGATCCCTGCACACCCGCCAATCGCAAAGGTGGAAGCAATCCCGAGCTTTTCGCCGGGTGCGAGGGAGCCTTGTGCAGCGCTCTTGAGGAAGTTGTAGGAGGAAAATCGAACGGCCGAGTTGGCACTCTGTCGCATCATGGTTGGAAAGAGACCCTTGTACAGCGCCGTGAATCCTTGTTCCCTAATAATTGTTTTTGTACCATGCACTAAGCCATTGAGTCGAGGTTGTGCGCGTTTGCGATCATCAATCAGGGCTGTTTTGACACTCTCAAAGGGTGTTACTGCGAAAAGACTCTCACAGATACCCGCACCGAAGCCTGCAATCAATGTTCGACCACCCGATAACTTGCCATCTTCATCTGCGAGGGCGGCTTTAATGCTGTCAAATGCGAGGAACCGTACGGCCGCTTTCAGTGCATTGCCGGTGATGGTGGTGGAGCAACCCGTGTACCATGCTTTGCCAAAGGGCGGGATGGGTTCCTTTTGACCGGCAGGTAGGCGACGGTTGAGTTGTTTGATGGTTTTAAGGTATTCTGCTGGGTAGGTAATGGAGACTTCGATGCCGCCTGCCAGTGCTCCTGATAAGATGGAGTTGAGCGGACTCGGCTTTGCCTTTACATCGGTCATGGCTGGAGAGAGCGCTCGTCACTCTTGCTTGTTCTTCTGTCAATAGGACTCAATCTTCCCAGTTGTCGGCTACAGCGCGGAGTCGTCATTTGGCAAGTCACAAAAGCAAAATTATGAATGGTACACACGAGACAGCTCTGATAGTAGTATACTTCTTGCTATTGTACAATATACAGAATCAGTCAGCCAGGTACTCTGCCTACTGATCTGCTGTGTCGGCATATTCCGATGCAGAGTGACGTGTGTTCAGATGGAGGGTGATTTTCTATTTTGGTGGGCGGAGGTGGGACGGGAGATCTGCAGGAATGGGAAGGGGACATAAGAGGCAGAGGCAGCAGGAGCACAGAAGACAGAGCATACAGAGTACAGGGTGCAGAGTACAGAGTATATACTATTCAGAGGACAGTGTAACGCACCATGAAGACAGCATCCATTCTATACACGGCATTCAGTCTCTCTGCCTCAACTGCAGCAGCACTCCCACAGCAGACACAGGCACCATCGACCACAGAACACGCACCAGGCACAACCCTCATCACAGCACTCCCCAGACCAACCTCCACGCCGCTGTCCTGCCATGCTCCCAGCACCGTCAAGACCACCACAGACTGCACCTATGGCTTCCCCATCTCCTACTGCCACACGCTGCCGCCACCCGTGACCTGTGCACCATCCTCTTACCCAGCAGTAGCACACAACCGCTGTGATGCATTCACATTTTGTGCACCTGTTCCCGCAACCACCTCCAGCTGCAATGAACAAGATGGGTTTGCAGCAACGGGAACAGCAACGCTATACAGTGGCACGCTAGCAGGTGAGTCCACCGCCACAGTCATTGCAACACCCCTGTGTGGCTGTTCAGGCTACTACAGCTACGAAGCACATGCTCAGAGCACCACCACGTCGTATCGTGCAGTCTGCATGCCACTCTACAATTCTCAAGTGGGCGCAACCACTTCAGTCTCTGGCTTGTCACCCTCAGGAACGTGTGCACCATACTTCGTAAGCTCAACCTGGACGTATACGTTGACGGATGCAAATGGAAGTAGTATGACGCGAGCAGGGACACAATGCTACTGTCCACCTGGCAGTACAGCATCTTACACACAACTCGCCAACAATACTCCTACCTGCATTGCCACAGCTGCTGTACCAACGACCGCTTGAACAACATAAAACGAATAACGAATGAGATGACAACCAACAGACTTGCTCATTGTAGACTCTATAGCATTATGAATCTTTTTGAAAGTGCTAGTAAACGTGTTCTTGGCCAGAGTACCATTTCGGTGCATAACTCGACGCTTGCTGCTGTTGTTCTGCAATCAATGCATTCACCTGACGATGCACATGCACCATGAAATCAGGATAACTCATGGCATCAGCGCCACGGTCCTCAATCAATCCTTGTGCAAATAGAATCTCCGATCCATCCAGCGATTGTCGCGCCAACTGCGGGAGGAGCGTTCGTGTGCCTGACTGCGCATTCAGATGGGCAACAAGATTGCGTACTTGTGCATTGAGCAGTGTCTCCAACTGCGGCAAGGTCGTATCCTTGGCATCCAGCGTGTCCAGTGTCTTACCAGGTCCATACAAATCAGTGATGAGTTGTGGCGAGACGTCCGATTTGAGCCAAACGAGCAGATACTGGCCATTCTCAAGCAGATACGCACCACCTGGTTCGATTCGTGCAAAAGCAGTGCGCACAGCAGGCGGCATGATGAAGGTCCCCTGATCATCCGCAAAGCACTCTTCTGGCTGCAACGCGTGTATCGCAATAAGCCTAGGATATAACAGGCCAAGGAGATCCTTGACGCCCAGACTGCGCAGTAAGCGGTGGTTAACGACACGCACATCGCTGTTGACATGATCAGTGCGCAAACCCGGTTGTTTCTGCACAGCAAGCGTCAAGAGCGGTAGAAACTTGAGCGATTCCGGCATGATGAGTTCGGCGGCATTGACACTGGGTGCACAATGCTTGCGATAGGCACACAGAATCTTGACGCATAGCTCAGTGACGGATTGTTTGATATCCTTGAGTGGTTTCTTGAGAACTTCCATGGCCGCCATTTTGGCAATCGCAGCAATCATAGCACCCGTATCACAACTCCGCATCGATTCTGAAATGAGTGCTGTGACGGGCGCTGTGATGTTGTGTGTCCGCAGAATGCGTTGTCCCTGCAACGTCGTCATGAGCACAGCACTCTGGAAATGCACAGGCTCGCGAGGATCCAGCTTGCCGTCATGCTTAAACACAAACGTCACTGCTTTATCTGCATCCACAACACCCATTTCCAAATCGGATGTGCCGCGGGGTGTGAAGTTCCCGAGCATCTGGACAACATCGAGGTTATTGCTACAGCGCATCTTCATCTGCACACTCGTTCCTTGGAATCGATGAATGGCACGAAGCAAATCACCCGTAAAGCGGACGGCATCGCGCTTGGCAATGAAATTCTGGTAGTAGAATGTATCACCGCCTGTTTGCTGTGCCAAAGTGCCAACAGTCGCAACGTCAATATAGGCACCTGGAAACAGGAACATGTCGACACCCACGCCAATCTCAACGAATTCCTCGGCAACCTTCTTCCAATGCGCACTGGCTGGGTCGTACAGAAGTTTCTCATCGACCGTGTTGTATACTGCTTGTTGATCACGCATCTTCAGTTTACCAGGGCCCCATGTTGGCAATGCACTAAGGAACAATTCCAACTTGCCGCCAAAGTCATGCATAGCCATATACACTGCCTTGGTCACAGCCCCAAGAGCAGGCTCAGGCACACGTTCAGTCTCAAAGATGATCGCAATGGCTTGCAACGCCGCTTGAATCGATGCTTGATTCGCGATAGGATCCACAAACAAGCCTTCATGCAAGGGCACAAAGACATCCTCAACATTCGTCACATGCAACACTTGCGGCATGGTCGCGGATGCTTCTCCCAAGTTGTAGAAATGGCATGCGCGGTCAAAGGTCATGATGGCCACGCGAGCGCCGGTTTGTAAGGGACGTCCTGAATCATACAGGGCTGCACGGATCGCTTCTGCTGCTGCAGCAGGAACACCACGAACAAGGGATTGTTCGGAGACATCCACAGCAAACAACAAATGTACTGGTTTTGGCTCACGCTCTTTAAACCAGTACTCCTTACCCACCAAAAAATCGCACGTCCCAACTTGTAATTCTGGTCGAAGGTGCCAGTCTTGCCGCCGACCCGTGTTATCTGCTGCAGCATAGTACTCTGCAGGCGTCTCACTTGCAAAACCGCAAATGTTGCAGGTGAAGCGAGCACCGCCACTGATGAAGCGCATAGCCGGGTTCATGTACGTGCGACAACGGCTACATCGCGGTGGACCACCTTGAAGGCAATCAATCCTAGGAACAGGCGTTTCCTCTGACCTGATTTCTGCCAAGGGTTGCACAGTTAGCGTCAAGGGGATCTGTGTTGCCGCAAGGACATCTTCAGTTGCCGGAATGATGCCTAGTGAGAGCCGTGCAAATTTGGGGTTGGAGACGCCTTCATCCATAGCGACAAAGTCGACATTGGCAGGTGGAGCCAAGGTATCGCGTTGCCCTGTGCGAAAGACATTCCCGGGTTGGTTGTAGAATGCTGCCATGGCTTGCGAATCACCTGGGAAATCAGGCATGGAATAGGCCATACTCTGACGATCGCCTTGATAGTGCGTCGCCTGACGCTGTTGCTGAGCGGCATCGAGCACTTCTGTCTCCTGCGATCCATGTTGTTGTTGTTGCTGCTGTTGTTGATAATGCGCATGCATTGGCTGAGCAGGTGGTGGTCCTTGCTGCAGCAATTGAGCCGATCCACCATCAAAGCCGCTAGGTATACTCTGTAAAGAGCTATCAAGTACATGCCGCGTCTTCTTCTTGCGTCCTGGCTGATGCTGCTGCTGTGCCATAGATGGCGCCTCTTGCGCTCCATTGAGCTGCATGCCCATCATCTGGCCCTCTATACTGTGTGGATTGGGCGGTCCATTAGCATTTGGGCCCTGGAACCCTGCATCTGCATTCCAGGCCATCCGTCGTCCCTAGCCAGCCTGCTACCTGGCTCGTCCCTTGTACACGTAGTCTGGTGTTTGTGCCAGCGTGTTTCCCAAAATTCGCGACAGGAAGCAACATTCATCAGACAATCTGACCACTGTGCGAATTATGTATGGTGGAGTCGTCCCAGCTACGGCGCAAACCGATCTACTTATGCTACGTTGACCTCAGAAAGGCCTTTGATATCGTGGACCGAAAGATCTTGATGCGCAAACTCAAGAACTACGGACTATCTGGA
>QXDU01000291.1:0-18285 GCA_003717275.1 Protomyces pachydermus | reverse complement strand
CGGATTTCCAGGATTTCTGGGAGGAGCTTGAGCGACGAGTCCCGAGAAGAATAAGATGATGAGCGACCAGTGTGCCATTGCTGTCATTTTGTGCGTTGTCTGATTGCAATGGTTGAAGGGTCTCTTGGTCAAAGGGAGTGAAGAGGATCGAGCCCTCCCTTATATATCAAGACCTAATCATATCCGTCCCGCGCCGGCATTACCCACATCCGCGGCTTCTAGACACTGAGCTCCAGGTGCGGGATGTTGTGCGCGGAGTCACTGACCACCATACGGTTTTCAGGGGCAGTAGCAGTCAATCATGTGGCTAATTTCCGCACAAGCACTAGCGAACTGTGATTCATGCCATGGTTGAGGCACATCAGCTGGAGTGCTTCGCCCATGTCGTAAGCAGGCACATTGAGCACATGAGGTGAGGTGAGCCTGACAAGAGGGCATGTCGAGAATGGAGAAAATGCTTTGCTCACGTGGATCATAGCTCATGTGGTCACAAGGTCTGGACTCTGGCCTCTAGACTTGGTGCCACGCGTACGTCAAGCGTCTCAGGAGTAAGTCGGGCCGACTGGCTTGCACTCGGCGCTCCTCGCTGGAGATGTCGAAAAGATAGATGGCAGATGGCAGAGAAATTCATCGAGCAATGAGGGTGAGATGCCAGGTTGCCATAGCAACCCATCTTCCTGCCTGATGAGGCACAAAGTCGATACACGTCGTCGTATGGTTAACTCTCACTGAACTGAAGAGAACAGTGGCAAATTGTATGCTGGAGAAAAGGACCAGCAACTTAGCAGCGAGTCATTTGCCCAAGATGAAGCACAGCACAGTCTGCACAGAACGTAGTTAGGAGCAATAGCAACGATGCAGCCATCGCTCATTCCAAGCCATCTCAACGGTTGTTGACCTAAGAATGCACCGGACTTGAACACTTGCGTACTTTACAGCCGCAGAATGACTAGCGACGCCATTCGACGAGATCAGCAGTACCTCTTTTGCCTTTCGCATGATAATCAATGATGAGGCAGTCGCAAGTCAGAGGGAAAGGCCGGAATGGAAAAGTTTCTCAACCGAGATGGCCGCCTTCGAGACCGACCAACGCTGCAGTACAAGCAGACCTCATGTTACTTGCTTTCCGCATTGGCAACCATTCTAGAAGCAATGTTGGCGCTGTATGCGCACCTCTGCATGTGGAGTTCCTAAGCCGTGATATGGCACACCAGAGCTCTCCAACGACGAACGGCCTGCTGACATTTCTCTCAATCAATCTCTTTGCAATATTCCCGCCCTTTGTCGGGAACTTGGGAGAGAAGCCGCCAAATATGGCCTTCGCCGATTCCTGCTCCGAGTGCCAACGCAATGCTTTACCTTGCAACTTGATCTTGCGCTGTGCTCATACCACGTCTGTCCAGGCTCCAGCACAGTCCATGCTTCACGCCAAGGTTCATGAATGATGCCTTGTATATCCACCACCTGAACATCCAATTGCCTGCACTACGACATGAGTGCTTGCTTAGGGATGACTTGTCGTAGTGATGCGTCCCTTTGGCACAAGCCGTAAGATATCCTCCGCCAACGTACACGTCAGCAGTTTTGCAAACAGCGTCTTTTCAATCGTACTGAGAAACAACCATCCATCCGCCTCCGATAATCCCAACAGTGTCTCAAGGAATCGAGCAGATTGTGCGACATGCTCAATTATTTCCATGGCTTTTCCCCTCCTTGACACGCTCGGAGAACGTCTCCGCTAAAACTTGCTGATAATCCACAGCGAGGCCTCGCCTCGCAGCATGCTCTTCTGCTACCGTAATGGCATGTTGAGAGGCATGGTTTCCCATAATTTGATCACCAAGACGACCCCAAGGTATTGTCAAAGACTCACCACCACGAGCTGCATGCAAACGGGATCATCTTGTGTCAGAGGGCAGAGGAGCCTTCCACATCCCACTAAATTGCGGCGAGTGCATCCAAATGGGAGAATTCATCCGCTGATGCAAGAGAGAGCAATTGTCGTCTTTGATAAGGCTAGAGAGAACAAACAGGTATACACTGAGAGGCGAGGAGCATAGAGGAGCCTAAATGGGTCTTTTGAGCTACGCGGCATACAGTTGAGCGTATGGTCAGTAGTGTTTGTCCTCGCTCGCCCTTCTTCCAACTCCCGCCCAGCGGTCACCAGATGAATCACAAACCCCTTCCGAAGAAACGAATGGAAAGACTCTTAATCTTCGCGGATGCTTATGAAGGTAACGATGATTGAGATATGAATGCTGTTGGAAATGAAAGGTAGCCAAGGCTAAAAGAAAAGTGCAGCTTCAGCATGTTGTGCTTCGGCAGCCTCAAGTGTTGCATCGCATATTATTCAAGCTGTTCTTCTTTCCAAGTCGTATCCCGGGTGCGTTTCGATCTGCTATGCCAACGCCAGATCAGCCGAAGCGACCTCGATGAGATGATCAGACGACAGTGCTCTTCTACTTCTTTATGGGGGGACAACCGGACGCTCGGAAAATTGGCATGACTGAAAGTCCAAATATTTGCCTGACACGTTCGAGGAAGAGATGCTGCCTGTCGTGTTCGTTACAGTTAAAAGACGGCACATAGACCACAGTACAAACGCAGATGCCCAACTTGTCACCTTCCTTGTGTTTTCCCTTGACGGATCCCACTACCCCTAGGGGCGCGCAATGATAATCACGATTAACAGCGGCGAAGGCTGGTCCAACCATGCGTTCACAAACCTCATAACATTGGTCGACCGAAACCTCGGATTTGTGCGCGTCTGGACGCTGATGCTCCACGCTGATCTTGAAGCATCGCAGAGGCCCCGAGGGATCCAAGGGAGAGGCTTCAGCGACGAGTCCCGAGAAGAGTAAGATGATGAGCGACCAGTATGCCATTGCTGTCATATTGTCAGTCTGCTGATGACAATGGTTGAAGGGTCTCTTGGTCAAAGGGAGTGAAGAGGATCGAGCCCTCCCTTATATATCAAGACCTAATCATATCCGTCCCGCGCCGGCATTACCCACATCCGCGGCTTCTAAACACTGAGCTCCAGGTGCGGGATGTTGTGCGCGGAATCACTGACCACCATACGGTTTTCAGGGGCAGTAGCAGTCAATCATGTGGCTAAGTTCCGCACAAGCGCTAGCGAACTGTGATTCGTGCCATGGTTGAGGCACATCAGCTGGAGTGCTTCGCCCATGTCGTATGCAGGCACATTGAGCACATGAGGTGAGGTGAGCCTGACAAGAGGGCATGTCGAGAATGGAGAAAGTGCTTTGCTCACGTGGATCATAGCTCGTGTGGTCACAAGGTCTGGACTCTGGCCTCTAGACTTGGTGCCACGCGTACGTCAAGCATCTCAGGAGTAAGTCGGGCCGACTGGCTTGCACTGGGCGCTCCTCGCTCGAGATGTCGAAAAGATAGATGGCAGATGGCAGATGGCAGAGAAATTCAATGAGCAATGAGGGTGAGATGCCAGGTTGCCATAGCAACCCGTCTTCCTGCCTGATGAGGCACAAAGTCGATACACGTCGTCGTATGGTTAACTCTCACTGAACTGAAGAGAACAGTGGCAAATTGTATGCTGGAGAAAAGGACCAGCAACTTAGCAGCGAGTCATTTGCCCAAGATGAAGCACAGCACAGTCTGCACAGAACGTAGTTAGGAGCAATAGCAACGATGCAGCCATCGCTCATTCCAAGCCATCTCAACGGTTGTTGACCTAAGAATGCACCGGACTTGAACACTTGCGTACTTTACAGCCGCAGAATGACTAGCGACGCCATTCGACGAGATCAGCAGTACCTCTTTTGCCTTTCGCATGATAATCAATGATGAGGCAGTCGCAAGTCAGAAGGAAGGACTTGATAGACCTCAGGCCACTAGTACTCCGCGCTGGCAATCTATCCTAGAAGCAATGTTGGTGATGCGTGCGCATACTCTTCATGCCGAATTCCTGAGCCGTGATATGGCACTTACCAGCTCTCCACCGACAAACTGCTTGCTGACATTTCCCTCAATCAATCTCTTCGCAATATTCCCGCCCTTTGTCGGGAACTTGGGGGAGAAGCCGCCAGAAATGGGCTTCGCCAACTCCTGCTTTAATTGCCAACGCAAGGCTTTACCTTGCAACTTGACCTTGCGCTGCGCAACATCTTCTTCCACTGGTAATTCAACGCCCAAATCCTCAGCCGCTTCAGCCAACCACGCGCCTGCATACCCGTCTTTTGACTTTTGCTTTTTGGCATTGTCTTCAAGCTTCAAAATGGACCTAGCAACATTGACTCTTGGTTTTGTTCGACCCAGCTGATCCAGATCCAGGGGAAATGTCTTGAGCTCGCCATTGCCCAATGTTTTGAGCATCTTCTTCAACGCAGAGACTTCAGTCGACGAGCATAGAAGTAAACTCAGTCCTGTATGCTCTGCACGCGCTGTCCGTCCAGATCGATGCACGTACAGATCTGCAGTACGCGGCAAGTGGTAATGAATGACCATTTCCACAGCTGGAATATCGAGACCTCGAGCTGCCACGTCTGATGCCACGAGTACGGCGTTCTCATTGGCCTTGAATCGTTCAATCGACTTGAGACGTGCCTTTTGCTGCTTATTTGAGTGAAGTCCAAGCGCAGTGATGCCGAGTAAGTTGAGAAGCGTGACCAGACGATGCACATCTGAAATGGAATTGGTGAAAATAAGTGTCCGGCTTGGATAGCGCAACAACATGTAATACAGGTAGTAATCCTTGTGCATGGGAGGGCATTCAATCACACTCTGTTGAATCTGCTGCGCAACTTGAGAATCTGGGTTGACATCAATGAATCTCGGTGGTTTGCGAAAACGAATCTTGTGAAGCAAGAACTCGAGCGATTCTTCCTGCGTCATGATGTTCTGGAATCGATGACCGCCTGTGCCTAATTTGCGTTGTAGCTCCTTTTGAAACGTTGCTGAAAAGATGAGAGTCTGTCGGTTGGAGGCATCTCCTAGCTTCTCGATTATTTTGGTCACCTCTTCAAAGTGGCCCTCTTGCAGCACTCTGTCGGCCTCATCCAGGACGAGGTATTTGATTTTTTGTACCATCTCGAGCACGTCCTTGTTGGTCGACATCATCTCCCAAAGACGGCCAGGTGTGGCGACAATGACATCAGGCGTGTGTTTCAATTGCCTCATTTGCTTCTGTATCGACAACCCTCCTGTGATGGTCACGACAGTCGAGCCACAGAATTGACCAACAGCCTCAAGATGCTGTGCGATCTGCTGTGCCAGTTCGCGCGTCGGTGCAAGAATGAGACCGGCGATGTGCTGTTCAGTCGTCTTGCTCGTTGCATTGTCTAGGATTGGAAGACCAAATGCCAGCGTTTTACCAGATCCTGTAGCTGCTTTGCCAATAACATCGTTGCCAGCTGCAATAGATGGCAGTGCTTGTGCTTGGATGGGCGTTGGCTTGTTGTAGCCCAGTTTTTGTATTGCTCGAAGAAGCTTGTCAGAAAGGTTGAATGGCTGCCAATTTGGCAAGTCTACTTCTTCGGCCTCTTCAAGCAGGTCAAAAGCATTCGCAGGTGCTTTTGCTGGTCGTGCCTCAGTAGTCTTGATCTTCTTGGGCTTCTTGACCAATGCTTTCTCCTTGATAGTTCCAAAACCTGTGAACTCATCGTCAAGCTCATCCCCAGAGGCAGATCCACTCGAGCTTGCCGCATCGCCGTCATCAGTCATGAACTGCACTCTTCCATCTTGTACTTTCACGTCGACACCATCCAGCTCTTCGAGCCCCATGAAGCCCTCCATATCGCCGCTAAAGATTGGGATGTCGGCATGTTTCCACTTGAGACTATCGACGTTCTTTTTGCGCTTTGCCGATTGCTTTTCAACAGCAGGGTCATCATTTTGACTCGATTTGAGTTCGCCGGATCGAGAACGCTTCCTGTTTTGCTTCGTGAGGAGCGCTTGAGACAGCATGATGCTTCGCAATGTCAGGCTCTATCGTCTTGTACGCGCTCAACTTTTATGAATTCTTTTTCTGAGTCATCGCGGGACCAGATGGGAGGGCAAGCGCACCCTGAGTCTATGTTTATGCTGCTATTTTGTCCTTGATGGCAGAGATGACAGACTGCGCTGCGCCAGCAGCTGGGTTCACGGAGTTACCTGCCTCGAGCGGATCCAGATCTGCCGTCGTAACCATGAAGCCTTCATTCTTCTTCTCAACCATAGCTCGGTTCCTTGCCATCTTATCCTCAATCTGCCTCAACCGGTCGTCATCCGCCACGCCGAGTATTCTGATTGCCAAGAGCGCTGCATTTGTAGAATTGTTGATTGCCACAGTCGCCACTGGAACACCGCGCGGCATTTGAACTTGGCTCAACAATGAGTCCATGCCATCCAAACAGGTTGCATTGATCGGAACACCAATAACAGGCAATGATGTCAATGCCGCCACCATACCAGGTAAATGTGCCGCACCACCTGCAGCGGCGATAATCACCTGAATCCCCCGAATTCGTGCACTGTGCGCATATGAGTACATCTTGTCTGGTGTGCGATGGGCAGAAACGACTTCCTTCTCATAGCCAACCCCGAATTCAGTCAATACGTCACAGCAGTCTTGCATGCTAGGTCCATCAGAGTCACTGCCCATGATGACGGCAACTTTGACAGGTCTTGCGGAAGTAGTTGGAGTCTGCTCGCTCTCTAGCAGTCGCGCTAGTTGATGCTGGCATTCTGCCATAGTACGACCAGTGAATGTGACATGTCCCATCTTGCGCTGCGGCCGTGACGCTTTCTTACCATAGAGATGAACGCTAGAGCGTTCAAGTTCCAAGGCTTTCATGTAGATGCGTTGGATGTAAGCTGGATCCTCAGCGCCAAGCAGGTTGTACATAATTGCCGGACAATGCTGCTTCGTAAAGAGTGGCGGGAGTGGCAGGTCGAGGATCGCTCGCAAGTGTGCTTCATATTGCGATACGGCACACGCTTCAATTGTGTAGTGTCCAGAATTGTGCGGTCGTGGTGCGATCTCATTGAGCATCATTTCGCCTGTTGCGAGGTGGAAGAGCTCAACGCCAAAGACACCAGCCCCTATAAAGGCTTCCTTGATTGCCTTTTCAGCCATTCGTTTCGCACTCTTTGCTGTATCGAGGTTGACTGCTGCAGGTGCAAACACCGTTTTGCATATATTGAGCTCATGCTGTGTCTCAACGCTTGGGTAAGAGTGTACTTGACCGTCTCGCGTCCGAACGACCATCACAGCCAGCTCGCGCACAAAGGGAACCATTTTTTCTCCGTAGAGGGGGCGATCCGCAAGGACCTTGCCGGCCTCTGCAATGGAATCAGCGCTTCGCACCACGTAGTTGCCGCGACCATCATACGCATCGGTGCGGGATTTAAGCACATACGGATACCCAATCTTCTCGCCGAGTGCATGAAGGGACGACGCATCTGAAGCAACAGCATACTGTTCAGCCACCGCCTTCTCACCCAGTATTGTCTTGAGCTTCTCCTTTTGTAGGAACTTATCCTTGATGAGCGCCAAGTCATTAGGATCAGGGTAGATCCGCTTACCCTCCTGCTTCAACGCCTGCAGTACCTCCGTGTTGACATGCTCAATTTCCACCGTGATTAGGTCACACTTTTGCGCCAATTCACGAATACTGGCTTCATCTGTGAACTTGCCCACGACGTGCTTGTCAGATGCGCAAATCTGCTTGGCTGGCGAGTCTGCCTCTGGGTCAAGAAAGACAAGCTCAATGCCCATGCGTGAGGCTGGCTGCTGCAGCATCCGTCCGAGCTGCCCACCGCCCAGGACTCCGACTACCTTGTGCAGAGCCATTGCAGTATCTCAGTGGGTGTGATGTGACTGTGGGTGTTGTGTCTTGTCGGGGAAATTCGAAATTCCCGTCAGAAGAAACAACAAGAAGACTCAAAGCTTGAGCTGACGGGGAGGGGCCTGATCGCTTACAGGCTAGAGAGCTATACAGAGTGTGCAGCATAAGGAAGCAGTAGAACGTCCACAATGGCTTTCCACTTCAGCTGGGACAACTTCTCAGACGCCTTTGTGGAGAATGCGGCTACCCTGCTTACGGGAGCACTCAATAAGGGCTCAAAACCCTCTATCATTGCCGATACCATCACCGTGAAGGAGCTTAACATGGGAAGCAAGGTAAGTCCATCTACTTCAGCGCACACAACTTTGTCATTGGCCCGCTGCATGCCGACCGTTGAGTCGTGCGTCATCCGTCTGCTCGTGTGCAGCTGATACAACCTAATTTCATTGCACTACTAACGCGTGTAGCCGCCTGTACTAGAGCTGATTGAGCTCTGTGACTTGGAAGCAGATGAATTCAAGGGCGTCTTTCGCATGCGGTACAGCGGTGATGCCCACATCATTATGCAAACCAAGGTCCAAGCGAATCCGCTCCTGAACCGGCCAACGACAGAGCTCCCCTTCTCACCCATCCAAATGGTTGCTGCGGATGCACCCTTAACGGTGCCCATGTTTTTGCAGCTTTCTGACATGGAATTGGATGGCACGGTCATTCTTCTATTTACAAAGGCCAAGGGTCTCTCCATGGTCTTCCGCAACGATCCGCTCAGCAAAGTACTCGTCACTTCTACCTTCGATGGGATTCCTGTTATTCGCGACTTCTTGCAAGCTCAAATTGAAAAGAAACTACGACAGCTGCTCTGTGACGAATTGCCAGCGATCATCCAACAAATCTCAGTTGCCTGGTCTGGCCGTGTGCCTTCACCAAAAGTCCGTGCAACAACGCTCAACTTTACAGTTCCACCCATTGAAGCTGATTTGAATTACAAGTCAGGCATGCGCCGTCCAGTCAGTCGACAGCAGCGGTTTGTTCAACAATCGGGGTATAATGCATCCCGTTCCATTCCGCACCTTTACCGCAACCAATCCTTCACTGGCCGTGGGCAGCTGACACCTTTTACGCCGGCGATTGCCGAAGCCATTTATAAAAGCACGTCGTTATCTGCCCTTGATTTGGCAGAACGGAAAGCCAAGATGAGTGCAACAGCCAGCGTTACAACGAGTACCAGTACCCTCTCATCATCGCCTGAACGGCGAACAGTGAAAAAACATTCTGTGATTCGATTGGGTAAAGCTGCCAAGCCTCTAGAGAAGCCTGTCACGACGCCAGGTGGTACTTCTCCAGCACAGGTTGCGCAGACGACACAGACGCCTGTGACGGTGGCTTCTTACTTTGACAAGGATTCACCACTCTATGTAGATGTCAAGACACCTGTCAAATTACAAGTCATCAACGAGGATGAACAAGTGTTGTCGATGACGGGCGATAAGAAGCACGCATCAGGGGCTATAGCTGATACGGATAGAGAACAGCAACAGAGACGGATGGAGAAGAAATTGAATCAAAAGGTTGTGCAAGAACGGCGACAAGCTGGTTTGGAGAATGGTATGCATCGCATGACCCTTCGCTAGGTCATTCAAATGGATCTTCAGTGAACGAATTGCTTATACGAGTACCGGCGTCTGTTTTTATGTCTTTTCTATACACAGTAACAACATCCTCAATCCACCTATTGCTTCTTCTTGCCTAATCGCTTGATTCTGCCTGCAGGTGCAGCGTCAGGTCGACCATGCAACTTGGCATACACTTGCTTCACGATTAGAAGTGAAGCAAACGCGAATGCAGTCGCCCCTGCGAACGTTGCAATACGCTGACCTTGCGTCATAAGTCCCAAGATTGGGTATGCGTAGAATCCATTCATCTTGGCACAGTGTTCAAGCCAGACGAGGTAGCCTGTTCCATACGCCGCATAGATGGCTGCAGCGGTTGTTGTTGAATGCTCAAGAGCATCACTGACGGAAAAGATTTCAAAGAGTAGAAGAATGGCTGGGTTCGCATGCATACTGAGATCTGCTGAGAGCGGGAAGACCTTGAGGAGTTCGTCGGGGATGAGTAAGGTTGGGTCGACCAGCTTCAGGCCCCACCAAAGGACACTGATGAGAAGCTCAACGGGTCCTGCAATCAGGAGGAGGATCTGCTTTAATTCAAGGATTGTCTCGTTTCCGGTCAAATCATGCAGGCATGCGAGCATGAATTGTATATAAGCAATAGTCAGCGTTAAGATGGTGAGGAATTGAAAGTGCCAGCCGTAAGCAGAGGAGATTTCATTTGGGTTCCGCAGGATGTATGAGTATGGGTATGTCAGCAATGCGACACTGACCGCATGAAAGGCGAGTCGACCGAGCGGCACCTGTCGTGCAGAAGTCATGAGAAGGAAGCTTAAGCTGATGTGGTGTGTCGTCAACTTTCCGAGTACGTCGACGAATTGACAACAGGAACGCTTGCTATGCATGAGATTATAGAACGATGAGCCAAACAACTAGCCTGCACAGATACGGTAGGAAGAGTACCGTCCACTCGTCTCTGATCGTCTGATAATCTTGACCACCTGGCCACGCCGCAAACCATAATACCGCGCAACTGGATCCGCCACTTGGATCCGTGGTAGTTGTGTCTCTTTGAGCTTATACCTATCAAGAAGCTCCCGCTTCTCTTCCTTCGTCATGATGATGTGACGCGGCACGAGTTCATGGTGGGTGATATTGACGACCAAGTCGGATTCTTGGAACGTATCAATCTGGAACTGTCCTTGTACGCCCGCCACAATCTTGTTGGCAGAAGGCGTCATGCTCTTTTCGTAGATGAAGATGCCGACCTTGTGATTATTCTCACTCAGCGTCTGCACAAACTGTCGCATCGCCGCAATACCAACACTTGATTCTTTGCAAAACGCAACATACAGCTGCCCGAGTTTCTTTTCTTCCGGCGCGCGTGCATAGAAACTCATGAGTGTCTTGTCCACGAGGCCAGACGGGCAGTAGGTCTGCTTGAACTGGTCGATGGAGAGGTCGAGCTCTTCCTGTGCCATATCATAGCCGCGGTCGTGCACGAGCTGATGGACTGTCTTCCAGACACGGTACGTCCGTACGATATTGCGATCGTCGCTCATCTGATGTGACCGCCCTGACCAACAACAAGCAACAGGCAACGTTGGATGTTATGTACTTGTCTTTGTGTCTGTTTCTCGCTCTGCATTTTCTGTGGTGCACGTGCATCTGGTCCCATCTGAATACTTGTGCCCGCCGCCGTCTCTTGTTCGAGTTCTTTCCTCCTTCTCCTCTTCCCTCCCCTCCTCCATCTCCTCTGTTTCTCTGCAAGTGCTCAGTAGGTAGAAGCAATAGGCCGATATCCTCAGTTCTCGCTGCGATTCAAGTTGCTAGCTGCTTTCTCACCCTGAGTGCCTAGACCTCTACGTCAAAAAGCTCGATCCGCTCTGCTTTGCCGCTGCAAGTACTCTTGCTCACATGGCCATTTTCAAAGCTGAAGAACGCGTACTTTGCTATCATGGACCACTTCTGTATGAAGCCAAGGTAAGTCATGCTGATTACCCTGGTTGCCAATTTTCATCAATGTTCATGGGCACCATATAAACACTTTTTGTTGGCAAAAGAGCGACCGAGCTCACACACACTTTCCAGGTACTGAAGCTCAAGACTGTCGCATCAGAGAAGGCAGATGAGGGTAAAATCTCAAAAGGTACGCCATCTGGTAAACAGCACATGTACCTCGTCCACTACAGAGGATGGAAACGCACGTAAGTCACCCCGACGCCCTTAAAGCATCAAAGAAAGGCAAGCGTTGCTCACACTCCTTGGATTGTAGCTGGGACGAATGGGTTCCTGAAACGCGCGTGAAGAAGTGGAATGAGGCAAACTTGAAGTTCTCAAAGGAACTCAAAATGGAAGCCATCGTTGCACAGAAACGCTTGTCTGATGATCAAAAACGTTCTTCTGGTAATACCGGCAAGGAAGACTCTGCCGCGCACATCGATGGACCACCTGCATCTACCTCGCGTGGCCAGAAACGCGGGAGAGAGGCTGAACAAGAAAAGGTATGCGTGCTCTGATGCGACCTCCGAAAGATCATACCCTAACAAGTACAGGAGAATGCTCTCAAGCCCAACCTTCGCTTGGAAATCCCTGACTTACTCAAGGCACAGCTTGTGGACGACTGGGAGTGGATTACAAAAGACAGTCGGCTCGTGCCCTTGCCACGTTCCCCGAACGTTCAAGATATTTTTGATCGGTATGCAGCGACACAACCTCGCAAAGACCCACGCACTGCTGAAGCTGCCATTTTTCATGAAGTCATTGAAGGTCTGCGTGCTTATTTTGACAAATGCCTTGGCAACATGCTATTGTACAAGTTTGAACGGCAACAATACCTCGAGGTGCGTAAGAAATACGGCGATGCACACCCCATGAGCCAGGTATTTGGTGCTGAACACTTGTTACGATTATTTGTATCCATGCAGGATTTGGTTGCAGCAACAGAGATGGATCCCCAGGCTGTGGCAGTGCTCAGACGGCATTTGACTAGCTTGCTCAAGTACATGCTGAAACACCACAAGGAGTTGTTCTTGCGGGAGTACGATGTCACATCGCCGTACTACACACGCCTCCTCAACCACCAGTAATTGCATTTTTGTCCCGTTCCTGCGAGTTATTTAACACAGGTGATAAGAGCTTGCTTTTTTGTGTACGTAGAGAAAAGCTGTGTTGCCTGGGACGGAAGAGCGAGCGCCGTGACAGAGATGCTAGTGATACAGAATGGGTTGGCTGGAGACAGATTCAGTCTTCGCGCATAATGGCGATGAACTCATCCAGCGAAATCTCGCCATCATCGTCCAAGTCAAACTCCTCAATCATCGCCTGCAGTTCGCTCGGGTCGATGGACTCATTGAGCTCACTCGCAACACGCGCCAGCTTATCCAAGTCAATCTTCTGATCCTCACCACCGGCAAACAATACAAATGCCCTTCGAATCTCTTCCATCGGATCACGCTTGAGCATCTTTTCAGACATGACACGCGTGAATAGTTCGCGTCTGATCAGCGGCGCCGGTGACCCACCACCACCACTGCCTTTTG
The DNA here is from genome assembly GCA_003717275.1 of Protomyces pachydermus. Lineage (NCBI taxonomy): Eukaryota > Fungi > Ascomycota > Taphrinomycetes > Taphrinales > Protomycetaceae > Protomyces > Protomyces pachydermus. The sequence goes on along the minus strand of QXDU01000291.1, from coordinate 5,331 downwards.
TCACACCACCGCCTGTACTCGCGCCAGGTTGCGCATCACGCATGAGTTTGAGGATCTCTGATTTCGGTACATCGAAACCCAATGCACGCATGGCAACGCGACATTCATGGAAATCCAGTAAATCATCTTGATTCACATCAAACATACTGAACGCATCGTCAATTTCCTTGAGTTGTTCAGGATTCAGTACGTCGCGTGCGTGGTTGCCAAAGCCACCATGTTGACTCGGATCTTGTGTGGTGTTGTGATGGCCATAGCTTGTCCGTGCGGGTGTTGTGCTGGGTGAGAGCATGGATTTTGCGCGACCATTGACGCGTTGTTGGGCAGTGAGGCCTTGTCTGTTTGCTGCAAAGGCGGACATGGCAGTGCTGGATGCGCTGCCTCTGCTTGTAAGTGTTCTTGTGTTGGTCTTGGTCGCGTCCTGCTCCTCGCCGGGGAAATTTGAAATTTGTGAGTCAACTCAAGCTCAAGACAAGATTGAACAAGCAGTCTACTGCAAGGACAAGACATGGTAGCAGCCAGCAGAGTCCTCCAGGGCGCACGCAGACTGCCTCTTACCACAAAGCAAGGCCACAATTACTACAAGGGTACAGGCACAGGATCCACGGGGAGACATACAAAGCACGGCGCATATATCACTGAATGGGAGAAAGTGCGCACCTACCCTCGGCCGGCGCTGCTCGACTCCTGCACCGTAAGTGACTCTTTTTCATCCTTGTAAAGATGAATACAAGAAGAATGTCCTGGCTGACACTGTCATAGTTGAAGCCATTTGTGAGTAGACAGGTGGCCAAGGCGAGAGCGAGCCTGGAGCCGGGCACGACTCACATGACGGGATCGAGGTATCTTGAAGCTTGGAAGCTGGACAATGCAGGCGAACAGAAATCATGAGGATACCCGAATTCAATGTCAGCTGCTGGAGCACATTTTCTAACACCAACCTCTTACAACCATGATTACCGATGCGTCTTGAAGGTGCAGTGGCCTCGCATCACGGCCGCATCAGTCTGACTGCACCTTGAAGGCCAGGCTGGATGCGCATACTCTCGGCGATATGACGACACCAGACTGCTACTACATCTCATCTATGATCCTCGGTACGTAGAGTACGCATAAGGACTCAATAACAACGGGACATGATACTTCTCACCATGCCTGCATCGAAAATACACCACCACCTCTGGGAAGAAAGCCTCTATGCCATGCACCTTGTTGAAATACGCAGCCGTTTTGAACCTCAATTGATAGGTGCCTTCTTGTGCATCGATTTCCACCGCACCTGCCTCTTCACTCGTCCATGTCTTGATACGACCGTCTGTGTCTGTTTCGCCGGTGTAGAGGGGCGCTGCGTCGTTCCCGCCGGATGTGAGCTGGAGAGTTGCAAAGATGCCTGTACCGGGTTTGCCTGTTTAGCACGTCAGCATATTGTCCTTGAGATTTTGCCAGGCCTCTCTCACCTAGGGTTGTATCGAGGACATGGCAGGAGATGGCCATCCTCAGGCCGTCAAGATAGCTAGCTAGCTGTAGTCCCGAGTCTGTTATCAATACTTGTCGCTGATGAACGCGAATTTGAGCAACAACCAACACACATACAAAAAGCCGACACAACTAGACGCGTCTATGAACTCGCGCGCAAGTCTATTCGAGCTCAAAGGCCGTCCGAGTGTCTCTGGCTCGACCTCTCACAATACAGCCCTTGCAACAGAAGAATCAAAGCAACGGCGCATCCAGCAACGACTCGCTCAAAAGCAACAAGAATACGAGAGCTTGCTACAACTCAAACAGCATGCAGATTCGTTATTAGCGTCGATAGAGCAGTTGGAGACGGAGCTGGGATCGCTCAGTCAGGGAACAGAGACGGTGGCGAGTGTCATGGCGAATTGGGCGAATGTGTTCAAGGCGATCAATATGAGTACCATTGGCCTTCAGAAACAACAAGAGGAGCAGGAAGCAGGGGAAGGACAAGCAGAGTCACGGACGCGTCACAGCGATTCTCAGATGCCAGAGACGTTGGTGAGGATACCTATTCAAAGAGAATCATGAAGATAGGTTGGGTCATCACATCCCTGCCCACTGTATAGTAAAGCAAGTGTATGCTTCTTCCTCTGCTTCATTCTTGTCCTTTGCGTCTTGCGCAGGCCGTGTTGCGCCAATCAGCCAGGCCTTCTTCACTGCCGTTCCTAATCTGCCACAAGCAACAAGATCCATCATCTGGAACGGTTCATCGTATGCCATGCCCGTAGCCAGGAAATGTGAATGGAAGCGTAGCGGATCACCGGGATACGCGACAAAATATCCACCAAATCGAAGACCTGGGGTCATAAAGTAGCCGTGATGATGCAGATGCGTATACAACGCACACTGTCGCTCATTGATCTTGGGAAATACTGGAGAGTCCAGTGATATCGTACACGTGAACGCTGCAGCCTGATCGAGAAGGATGGGCGATGATGCCATATCAATCTGCACTGGCAATGCTTCTGTCTTGACAGACTTTGTAGATGTTATAGCACGTTGTGCTTCCTCTCTTTCAAGCACCTGCGTCAGCCCGCGTTCAACCAAAACAGCACGTCGTACAGCCCAAGCGTGCTTGCGTGTTGCTTCTGCTTTTTCACGCTCAATGGCCATTCTTTCCTGATGATACCGTTCAACTTGTTCAAAAGTCCTCGACTCGGTCGTCTTTCTATGCGCCACTGCGTCGTCCACCAGAATAGCGCCAGCATGGCGAACGAGCCAGACGGCTTCTTCGGGCATGAGCTGGAGTGGTAGGCCAAGAAAGACACTCTGTTGTGGAATTTGAAAGAGCGTGCCGCCTAGGACGCCGCATATCTGGTAGTGTTCTCGCAGAAGCTGGACAGCGGAGAGGTCAAAGATGAGGAGCTGACCCGCGGTGCAATGAATGACAATGTCAGCATGATGGGCGGCCATGGATCCTGCCAAGCAGAGTGGAAGGGAGAAGATGCAGAATGAACGTCTCGAGGATTCCCATCTGAAGTAGAAACGCGACTTCCAAGGACATCATCACAACAGCGCAAAGCATCCAGGGCCCAAAAGAATAATGGAGAATCCGCATCAGGAACAGCAGAATGCCATCATGACGCGCATCATCGGCAACGTAGAGAAACTCAACGAGGCCATCATTGAACTCAACAAATCGCTCGAGGTATAATACAAACTAGTCAACATCGAGAAGAAGAAATCGGCTGACTCTCAAGACTGTCAATAGGCATAACATGAACATTGAGCTCGCGGGTCAGATGTGGGCAAACTACGGAAAGAACACGGGCTTTTATCTCGAGAATGCAGGACCGGTCTCGGAGTCGGCGCGAAACACAACACAATAGCGCGATACCGTCGATGGCCACACGCATGCTTCAGGGATGCTCACTGAGCTCATGTTTTGAGCATCGGCGCATTTTCTCTTGTGCATGGGCATGTCATCACAAGCATTGAAGCATGTGACGATCAAGCTACCTGTTCAAGACTGGACCGCAACGCATGCGGTTCGAGTGGTCTTGTGTCTGCTGGACAACCAAAACGGAACATCATACAAGTGGCCAGCTTCAGCTAGTTCGCGTATCTTCGCGCCGTTGATCAGATCATGATGGACACAGTAGACCATCAAAGGCAGCGATGTATTTTGTTTAGTGTATCGAGTCTAAGATGACATTTCAATGAGCTCGCCCACGTTTCTGAAGGGCCCTTGCTTTCCTAATCGATGTCAGCATTGGAAATCTGTGAAGACAATGCGAAGAAGCAAAACTCGAAGGATGGACATGCAGGTGCGTCGTTGGCAAAAGCGGTTGAACTACGAGTGGAAGAAGGTATTGCACAAAGCGTGCAGCGATATGGTCAATGTCGCAGCAGGATCTATTTCGTGCCGGCCCAGGGTCTACGTCGCGGGAGAAAACAAGTCAGGTGACGCCCCAGGCGTCTGTGGTTGTACTGTGCTTTATCAGCGTTCAAATGCTGCAGGTGTTTGTAGCAAAATCCAACCGAACGATGCGGGAGTGCAGACCTTCCTCCACAATCTGCAAAAAACATTTGGATTCCGAGCATTTCCACCACCGTTGACGGTCAAAACATGTCCCGGTGCCTGATCATCCCATCAAGGTCATCTCAGCTGATCTGGCGTGGCATTGCAGATCGAAACGCACCCAGAATCAGACTGGAGCTTGAATAATTTGCTATTCAACACTTGAAGATGCTGAAGAACAACATGCTGAAACTACACTTTTCTTTCAGCCTTGGCTACCTCTCCATTCCAACAACCTTCATAACTCAATCATCACTACCTTCATAATCATCCGCGACATGAGCTAAGAGTCTTCCCTTCATCTTTTGGGAAGGGTTTTGTGGTCCATCTGGTGACCGCTGGGCGGGAGTTGGAAGAAGGGCGAGCGAGGACAAACACTACTGACCATGCGCTCATCTGTATGCCGCACAGCTAAAAAGACTCTTTCAAGCTCTTCTCTTGCTTCTCGTCCCTCACTATACACCTCTCTCCGTCCTCTCTATCCTTGTCAAAAACGACAACCGCTCTCTTCTGCATCAGCTGATGACATCTCCCATTTTGATGCACTCAGCGCAGCTTGGTGAGATCCAGAAGGAAGGCTCTTCTGCCCTCTTACACAAGATGGACCCCGCTCGCGACAGTTTCATGCGATGAGCTATGGTCCAAGTGAGCAAAGCAACTTCTCCATTCTCGACATGCCCTCTTGTCAGGCTCACTTCATGTGCTCAATGTGCCTGCATACGACATGGGCGAGCCACTCCAGCTGATGTGCCTCGACCATGGCATGAGTCTCCGTTCGCTAGTGCTTGTGCGGAAATGAACCACATGATTGACTGCTACTGCCCCTGGAAAACGTATGGTCGTCAGTGACTCCGCGTACAACATCCCGCACCTGGAGCTCAGTGTTTAGAAGCCGCGGATGTGGGTAATGCCGGCGCGGGACGGATATGAGAATCTCAGTTCGCTAGTGCTTGTGCGGAAATCAGCTACATGATTGACTGCTACTGCCCCCCCCCTGAAAAATGAATGGTTGTCAGTGACTCCGCGCACAAAATCCCGCACCTGGAGCTCAGTGTTTAGAAGATGCGGATGTGGGTGATGCCGGCGCGGGACGGATATGAGTAGGTCTGGATATAAAAAGGAGGTTCTATCCTCTTCACTCCCTTCGATCCTCTTCACTCCCTTCGATCAAGAGACCCTTCAACCATTGCAATCAGACAACGCACAAAATGACAGCAATGGCACACTGGTCGCTCATCATCTTATTCTTCTCGGGACTCGTCGCTCAAGCTCCTCCCAGAAATCCTGGAAATCCT
>QXDU01000290.1:0-19577 GCA_003717275.1 Protomyces pachydermus | reverse complement strand
ACCAAGCTTGGCCTTGCCTTCGCTCGCAATCCCAACTTTCGCTGCGCCCTCTTTCCCTGCTGCACCAAGCTTGGCCATCCCTTCGATCAAAGTACCTTCGCTTGCTTTGCCTTCGCTCGCAGTTCCTTCATTCGCGGCACCCTCTTTCCCTGCAGCACCAAGCTTGGCCTTGCCGTCGCTCGCAATCCCAACTTTCGCAGCACCTTCTTTCCCTGCAGCACCAAGCTTGGCCTTGCCTTCGCTCGCAATCCCAACTTTCGCGGCACCTTCTTTCCCTGCAGCACCAAGTTTGGCATTGCCTTCGCTCGCAATTCCTACATTCGCTGCACCCTCTTTCCCTGCTGCACCTAGCTTGGCCATCCCTTCGATCAAGGTTCCTTCGCTTGCTCTTCCTTCGCTGGCAATCCCGACTTTCGCTGCACCCTCTTTCCCTGCTGCACCAAGCTTGGCCATTCCTACATTCGCAGCACCTTCTTTCCCAGCTGCACCAAGCTTGGCCTTGCCTTCGCTCGCAATTCCAACTTTCGCAGCACCTTCTTTCCCTGCAGCACCAAGCTTGGCCTTGCCTTCGCTCGCAATCCCAACTTTCGCTGCGCCCTCTTTCCCTGCTGCACCAAGCTTGGCCATCCCTTCGATCAAAGTACCTTCGCTTGCTTTGCCTTCGCTCGCAGTTCCTACATTCGCAGCACCCTCTTTCCCTGCAGCACCAAGCTTGGCCTTGCCTTCGCTCGCAGTTCCCACATTCGCTGCACCTTCTTTCCCTGCTGCACCAAGCTTGGCTTTGCCTTCGCTCGCAATTCCTACGTTCGCTGCTCCTTCTTTCCCTGCAGCACCTAGTTTGGCTGTTCCTTCGATCAAGCTTCCATCGCTTGCTCTGCCTTCGTTGGCTGTCCCCACCTTCCCAGCGTTCCCTTCTCCTCCAGCACAAACAACAAGGCCTGCTGGTGGTAACACCACTCCTGTCGCGAGCACCATGGCAAGAGTCACCACCAAGAGGGCAACCAGCGATATCGTCATTGCATTGCCGACAATTCCCGGATTCACTCAGCCTCCTGTCGCCCTCCCGACCCTTCCTGGCTTCACGGCCAACCCTCAACCTCTTCCAACCGTTCGTGTGCCGCCTCCTAGCTTCACTACGATTGTCATTGGTGGCACGCAGACTTTGACGTTTGCACTGCCTGCCTTTACCCTTGTTCTTTAAAGGGTCTGTCCATATGCTCTGTGAATATTCATCTATCTTGAGCATGTAGAGCTCAAATTATACATAGTAATCTTCTTGCATTCATTCTTGCTGTTCTAGTCTCTCGGTCTGATTTCCATTTTATCTGCTAGGGTATACACTAGCTTTGACGAATACAGGGCTGCGATGAAAGACTTCCCGTGCCATCTGAAGTCAAATGTTCGGTCGGTCTGTCAACTGAACCTTGCCTATGTAATCCAATGGTACTTGCTCCTGTAGAGCTCGCTGGCCAGGCTATCTGCATGTACAGCGCCTAGGCCTAGACACCCAGCCAGTTTCGGGACCCACATACATGCTGTAGGAATTGCCTCTAGCAGCTGTCCGGCTTGAAACGACGCTCGCTAGTTCTGGAGTCGTGACCCATATCAAATCATATTGACTCATGACATCCATGGAACCCGCCACTTACTGTCTTGCACAATCTGAGTCATTACTTGTGCCTATAAGATGAGGCCTCTCCATCATCCTAGCCTGCAGATATGTATCCTATGGAAATAAACCAACTGACGGGCCTGTCATTCGGTCGCTATCCCAATCCTGGCCTCACAACGGTCACTGTAACTTTCATGATGTCCAAAGTACCAGACGAGCTCTTGTGCGTGATGTCACGAGCTGGGACAATCTGGAAGAAGCTAGGATCTTGCTATACAGTCCGCGAAGGCTTTGAAATTCACGTGGAAGACGTGCTGTTTGACGATCGTGCTAATGTGGGCAACACCATTCTTCGCACTGCATGGGTTATTCTCACTCTGTGTGGGGGGATGGATGAGGAAATTGACTTTGAGGCGGTTTTGCCAAATACTTACTATAGCGCTGCTGAAGGTCCCTTGGGGCCACGGTACGTCGATGGCCGCATCACGACAGCACCAACGTCGGCCCTTGTCTTCACAGGACGTCTTTTGAAGGAACCGGAGCCCGGGGTGATGTATACATGCTTGAATGTGACTCATTCCGTCGTCGTTGAGACGCTGAGAGGACAGCTGGATGGGAATTTGAGTTACTACGAGTCCATTGCGCAGGGCTACTGAGAGACTTGACATGTATCGTTTCGAAGAAGATAGTAACGACTTTCTAAATGGTCATCAAGCGTGATTTGATTTCGATAGTCTTGAGACCTTGCTTCTCGCCCGTTTCAATTGCCTTGAGATCTGCTACCAACTTGTTGATGGTATCCGTATTGCCAGCCTTGATCGGCGTACCAGCCGATGGAAAGTTGAGCGTGTCGATGGCTCCTGTTGTCTGATGCTCTTGCCTCAGCTTTGCGGTCAAATCGTTCAATCTGTCTGTTGTGTAGGCGGAATTGGTGGCAAGTGGTGACTGGGAAAGAGTCGTGACCCAGTACTTGTTCCAGAGTGCTTCAAGAAGCTTGATATCAAGGCTCGACTTGAAGTAGCTGACTTCAAGAGAATAGTATCGGCTGGCGTGCACACCAAAGTCTTCAATCTTGTCGAGTGGAACTGACTGATACTCTGACGGTGCCTCTGTTGGCTTGTAGTCTTCAGGAAACGTCCTGAATGCGCCAATTTCAACAGCACCAGCAGAAATGGTTCGGTTGGGATCAATGACAACGGCAAGAAATGGATCTTGGTATGTTTGATAGTTGCTCTGAGTGCCAACATCAATGCCTGAAAGCCAGCACCCGTAGCCTGGATGCGAATGGTACCAACCGACGGCATTCTCAAGACGCCCAATCTGCTTGCTTGCTTCGCCAAACTGAATCATATACTCATAAGCCTCATCACCTGCATTGACACGCGTCTCTGTGCCTTCCACGGGTAATGCAAAACAATCCATTACGATAATCTCGCCCTGTGCCGTGACTTTCCCTTGCATCAGGCCCATGACCTCAATCGCACCACCACTCCGAGCATGCGTCACCATTTTAGTCAATGCAATAGCAGAGATCTTGACAGATTTGAAGAAGTGTGGGTCCTTCTTCCATGGTGCTTCTTGCTGTAATCGTTTCTGCTCCGCTGCATCGTAGTGAAAGATGGCATCACTCGGGGCTAATGTCTGCACACGGTTTTCAAGCTCGAAGGTCTGCTGTGGAATGGAACTCATCTCTGCATCGGGCTAGAAAAGTATCAAAATGCGACATGCATCATGATGAGGTCGTCGACCAACTTGTCGCGGAGGCGATACGGAAAGACACAGTCACATTTCACTCATCTGCATAGTCAGGCTCCTATTATACGTAGACGGGCAAGCTAAGTAGTTGAAAGTGATGATAGAGAAGGAATGAGAAGCGTCAGACAGTACTTTGTACAGCCGGGCGAAAAGAAGTAAGCCGAGAAGATGAATCATTCGATAGCGGGACAGCCAGAGCCTGCCGACTGCAACATGGTCATGTTCTCATTTGAAGTCAATGCGACGTCCGACAAATGCAGCAGAGGCGACTCCAGGAAAGACTGCCACGATTGCATGATCAGCCACGCCAGTACTGTTGCCAAACAGTGAGATTTCGTTTGTTCCAGGTCTGATGATGACAGATTGAGAACGCAATGTGCCAAGGCTGCTGTTCTGGCTCTTGATCACAACAGACATCTCAGCCATTTGAATGGAGACATTTGTTGGATTATTGAAGGCTAGCCGTAACACAGTTGGTTTGTATGTGATGCTTGCGTGGAATTGAGTATCAACGGCTGCAATGTCAAGAGCCTTCTTTAGCTTAATGGGAACAGCAAAGTGTGCGTTGAATTTGAGCTTCGTCTTTGCCCTCAGCTCGACTCGAGCTGACTTTTGGTCGAATAGCAATCTTTGTAGTAAAGCCTTGAGTGAATCAGCGCTGAGCACCTGTACGATATCTATTCCAGAGACTTCAACGCCAGTGCGACGGACTGCCAGATCTGGAGTAGCCAAGTTGAACAAGTCTTTGTCATACTTCATGGTTATTGTGGTAGCCGACAAGATCGTGCTGAATGGTCGTGTGGATGCAAAGACGTCGACCTTCAAATTTGCCGAGAATGCGCTGGCTGTTTGGTTTGAGATCGACAGCTCATGCAGGTCGAATCGGAGGAAACGATTCAGAATGTTGGGTATTCCCAGGAACAGCGTAAGTATACTGATGAGACCGAAAACAACCACAGACGGTAGTGCTATGAACCACCGTCTGGCTCTTCTCCTTTTCTTTTGGGTAAACTTTGGAGTTTCCGGTATGGTTGTAGAATAGTGTGATGATGCTGCGGAAGCGCAGCGTCTAGTCAAATCCGGATTCATCTCCTTGGGCAATCTTGGCATGTCAAACTGTTGAGAGGCATGGAGGTGTCCAGCTGCTCGCTCCAAACCAGAGCGTGACGCCGGTTGCGTTGTGGCCATTTCTTTAGACGGTTCGTCAAAAGCGTGCTTGAACCAAAGAAGTGTAGATTCTCTAAGTTCTCGTCTGCTGGCAGATATAGCTTCCAGTGGTGGAGGACGTGCTGAAAGTGGAACATCCTGCTGCACAGAGTGTCGCGCATGCTCTGTATTGCGCAAAGTGCGTTGGTCGCTGATATCAACGAGCTCGCCTGCAGGACTGAGCTCCAAGTACTTGGGCCACGATTCCATTTGGAAAGACGGGTAGATCAATTATGCACAGATGTGAGAAGGCACAGGTCCATGCGCAGATCTTTCTTGAGTTGCTGAAACAACGTCTGTGACAAAGACAAACATGTCTATTCTTCGAATAGCGCTTTGCACGTCTGTCGCCAAACACGCTCCAAGACTCGCCGCCGAGGCAATAGCTCGGGAAAGACGACATGGTTGCGCCCATCTTTGGTCAAAATTGCAAGATAGAATTTCACTTGAAAGCCTTTGAAGCCTTCGTGAATGACTACATCTTGAACCATATCCAGTGCGATAAAGTGACTTGATCCGCCCGTTGTGGTTTGAATACCGACAGATCGCATGACAATCAGAGATTCTTCCGTTGGCGGCATCTTATAGCAAAAATAAAGCCAACAGCTAGTGATGAAGCATATTGCTGCAGAGGCCTTCGTGTCGCTTTGATAGAGCTTTGAGAGGAAGCTGACAAGTGCATTAGGAGCAGCATAAGAAATGACTGCATGTCTCTGATACGAGAGAAGCACGGCTAGCTGAAGTAGAAGCATGTAGAGCATGGGCCACTGCATCACCATGGCAGCAGTCGCCAGATTTGAGCGCGGCTGCTTGTACACGAATTGCGACACATCTGCATTTTGGGTAACAGTCAGGCTCATCTGTTCATTGTGTCTCCACCAGCGGCTGAGGTCTGTCCTCCTGTAGCTCCTATCACAGTATCAGACTAAGAAGTGAGTTGTTCGTGTAGAGTTTGTTGCCAAAGTCCACGACCAAGAGCGCAACACCACACCCGCATCGCACCGCATCATCGCCAAGCAGCCCCATGAACAGCCCGAGACGGCCGCCGGCCACTGCGGCAGAGGTAGGAACAAGCCAGACTCTCTGCAGGAACATCATGATCCACGGCTACTGCAAATGGGCCGATAAAGGCTGTCGCTTCTCCCACAACGATGGACCCAAAACGCCTGTTTCTGCCTCCGCCAGTCTCGCTGCATCCGCCAAGCTTCGCCCAGAAACACCAACCTTCACACCTAACGGACTGAATGCGCCTGTGTTTGTACCGCGTCAAACGGCCGTCAAGGCAGCTCTGTTGCCGCAAGCAGACTTGATGGAGACGCGACCCACCACGGCAGAAACGGGTTTTCATTCTTCTCCTGCGCGGACGTCCAGTGCTTTGCAGGGACTCATGCCAGAACCATTTGGTTTTGATAGTTATCGGCATTTTCAACCACTACAATATCACTTGTATGGGTCTCTAGCACCGAGTCGCAAGGGGCTCGCGCCTGATGAGCGCACAAGTCATGACTTATTTATGGCGGATAATTTGAGGGAACAACTGACAAAGAAGCAAGAAGCAGTACTGCAAACACTACAAAACTCGAACCTGCCTACTACGCTGCATAGCTACCACTCTTTGGTGCCGCTTGACTTGCAGTTGGAACGGAGTACGCGAGTCTTTGGCTATCAGACGTATGCGTATAAAGCGACAAGCAAGCATGATGGCAATAAATACTGTTTGCGACGCGTCGAGGGGTTTCGCCTCCAAAGTGAAGCGAGCATAACCCTGGTTCAAAAATGGAGGAAAGTACGGTGTGCGAGTGTAGTGGAGGTACGCGAAGCCTTTACGAGCAAAGCCTTCACGGGAGACAGTATTGTCTTTGTCTATGCGTACCATCCCCTCAGCAGCACGCTCTACGAGAAACACTTTCGGCAACGCAAACCATGTCCTGAAACTGTGCTATGGAGCTATCTCTCGCAGCTGTACAATGCGCTACGAGCTATTCACGCGTGTGGCCTGGCATGCAGATTATTGGACCTCACAAAGATCTTGGTCACGGAGAAGGACCGCATTCGCATCAACTGCTGCGGCATGCTGGACGTGCTGCAATACGACCCTTCTGCCGACAGCAAGTACCTACAAGCCATGGACTTGACCCTTGCTGCTGCGCTCGTACTAGGCTTGGCACTCAATGATCCCGAAGTTTGGCCAGATGCACAATTCCACTTTGACTTGACGACACGCGGCTACTCGAGCCAACTGAATGACTTTATGCACCTGGTGCTCGCGGATGCAGACAATGGCTGTTCACTGTCGTTGGAAGCTGTGCTAGGTCACCTTGGCTCTGCTTCCCTGGAGAGTATGGATGCGGCACTCTCGTACAACGACACACTCGAAGCAGAACTCGCAACAGCAACAGAGAATGGCCGGCTTGTTCGCCTCTTGTGCAAATTCGGCTTCATCAATGAGCGGCCCGAATTTGAGCATGATCCGGCGTGGTCAGAGACGGGTGATCGTTATCTCCTTAAGCTATTCAGGGACTATGTCTTTCATCAGGTCAACGAGCGCGGTCAACCTGTACTGGATCTGGGTCATGTCCTTGCTTGTCTCAATAAGCTTGATGCTGGTATCGAGGAACGGGTGATGCTCATCAGTCGAGATGAGACGAGCAGTATTGTAGCTTCGTATCGTGAACTGAGGCAGCTCGCTGAATCGGCCTTCAACGAGCTGCGTCGGCGTAGCTGACAAGAATGATTACAATGACAATGGAAGGCCTTAGAAAGGATTGGCAATCTCCTCTGACCCATCGACGGGCGAGATGAGGACGAGTGTCGGTCCACGCACTACGATGAGTCCCAGCTCGCGCGTCTCGTTGGTATCGAGGAGATGTTCCTTGACATTATCGAGGACAAGATTCATAAGGCCGTCGAATCCCTTGAGCACACCCACCACCTCGCGGCCGCCTGTGAATTTGACTCGGACTTGTTTGTCTTGGTATTTTGCGAGGTTTAAGATTGCTTCCTGCAGAGGTCAGCCGTGTCTAGAGAATAAAGAGTAGGTCTGGGTACCTTCTTTGGCCGCTGCTCAGTCTTGCCGCCTCTCGCTGGTGCGCCTCCTCCACGCTTGCCTCTGTTCATCGATAAATGCAGCTGGTGAGTGTAGTGGTCCAGTCCTCTGCTGGCTTGACCAAACATCAAAACCAGCGACGACACACCACAACCAACACCAACAACCATGGATGTCGGTAAGGAATCACAGAGCGAAGTAGCAGAGAAGCAGAGAAGCTGACATGTAGGGCAACTGCTCTCCAACACGCTATCGCCAGATGCGCAACTGCGTCTCTCGGCCACCGAGCAGCTCGAAGCCGCAGCGCGCGATCATTTCGATCAATACATGATGCTCCTATCCACCCAGCTGGCCAATGAACAAGCCGCCTCACACATCAGAAATGCATCTGGACTCGCTCTAAAGAATGCTCTCTCTGCAAAAGTACGCGTGTACCTGGTTGCTCAATGATCAAGCTGACAATCAGGATTTCCGGCGACGCGAGGAGAACCAAGGTAAATGGCAAAATCTGCCTGAACAGACGAAAGCGCAAATCAAACAGGCTACCCTCTTTACGCTCAATAGCAATGACAGTAAAGCAGGTCAGTCTGCAGCGCAATTCATCGCGTCCATTGCAGCTATTGAATTGCCGCTCCAGCAATGGCCAGAGCTGATGACGAGTCTTGTAAGCAACACGGCACCAGAGAGTGCGCAGCACGTCAAACAAGCTAGTTTACAAGCAATAGGCTATGTTTGTGAAACGGTTGACCCGGAAGTCCTTGCATCGCAGTCAAATGCCATCTTGACGGCTGTAGTGCAAGGTGCGCGCAAGGAAGAACCATCCATTGCTGTACGGCTTGCTGCTATTTCTGCTCTGTACGACTCGCTCGAGTTTGTGAGGGAGAATTTTGAGCGTGAAGGCGAGCGCAACTACATTATGCAGATTGTGTGTGAAGCCACGCAAGCCGATGATGTCAAGCTACAGGTTGCTGCTTTTGGTTGTTTGGTACGCATCATGCAGCTCTACTACAACAAGATGCGATTCTATATGGAAAAGGCTCTCTTTGGACTAACGGTCCTTGGCATGAAGCACAGTGACGAAAGTGTCGCTCTGCAAGCTATTGAGTTTTGGTCGACCGTGTGTGAGGAGGAGATTGAAGTGATGATGGAAGCACAAGAGGCACAAGAACTCGGTGATCAACCAGAGCGAGAATGCTTCCAGTTTGCAAAGACGGCATTGCCTGAGGTACTGCCTGTCTTGCTCACTTTGCTCTGCAAACAAGAAGATGACGCGGAAGAGGATGACTGGAATGTTGCTATGGGTGCCGCAAATTGTCTGCAGCTCTTTGCTCAGTGTGCCGAGGGAGTCATTGTGCAGCCAGTCTTGCAATTCATCGAGTCCAAAGTATCGAGCAGCAATTGGAAGGAACGCGAAGCGGCTGTCATGGCATTCGGTTCGATTCTTGAGGGCCCAGAACCGGAAATGCTTAAACCTCTCGTTGCGCAAGTGCTCAGTGTCTTGCTCAACATGATGAAGGATGAAAATCTGCAAGTCAAGGACACGACTGCCTGGACCCTCGGCCGTATCTCCGACCTTGTCATTGGCGCTGTTACGGTTGAGGTCTTGCCCAGTATCGTCGGTGCTCTGCTCGATGGTCTGCGCGATCACCCACGCATCCGAACAAACTGCTGCTGGGCGCTAATGAACCTCAGTGAGCAACTTGACGATCCAGAGTCTACCAGCTCGCAGATGTCGCCCTTTTATGAGCCAGCATTCACTGCGCTTCTTGGTGTTGCAGAGTCAAACTCGAATGAGAATAATGCCCGGACGTCTGCATATGAAGCCCTATCGACAATGGTCTCGCACGCCTCGAGCGAAGTCCTACCACTCATCTCCAAGCTTTCAGGTGTCGTTCTCGACCGGTTGCAGGCAACAGTCTCTATGCGCGCAAATGTCTTGTCGACCGAAGAAAAGGTGCAATTTGAGGAGCTGCAATCCAACTTGCTCAGTGTTTTGACGAGCATCATCCGTCGTTGTGGCAAGGATGTGGTGCCCATCTCGGACCGTATCATGACCATTCTGCTTGAACTCGAGCAAAATCAGCCCAAGCAGTCCGTGGTTCATGAAGATGTATTTATTGCCGTCGGTGCACTCTGTCTCGCTGTTGAAGCACACTTTGGTATCTACCTCGATGCATTCGCGCCGTTCCTGTACGCAGCCTTGGCGAATCACGAAGAATACGCATTATGTGGTATTGCAATAGGATTGATTGGCGATATTGCGCGGTCGCTTGGCGAGCAAGTCCTCCCGTACGGCGACAACTTTATGACGCATCTATTGCAAAATTTGCAGTCACCACTTCTCAACCGTGCAGCAAAGCCAGCCATCTTGTCTGCCATCTCAGATATCGCTTTGGCCATCAATCAGGAGTTTAGCAAGTATCTTGATGTGGTGATGCAGCTTCTACAACAGGCGTCCAGCGTGACCTACACGCCGGAGTCCGGATACGACATGATTGACTACGTTAATGGTCTACGGGAAGGCATTGTCGAGGCCTATGTTGGTATTGTGCAAGCCCTCAAGGGCACGCCAAAAGCCGCAACACTTGGTCCGTATGTCGAGCACATGTTTAACTTTATGGCGACTTGTCTAGCGGACGAGGAACGGACACAGGCTCTGCAGCGGAATGTGATTGGTCTGATTGGTGACCTTGCAGAGACATTCCCTGGCGGTCAGCTGAAGCAGCCTTTGTCTGCCGAATGGGTATCAGGCTGCTTGAAGGCTTCTCGTGCTAAAGGTCAACCCCAGGCTACCAAAGAGGTTGCCAAATGGGCGAGTGAGCACGTTGCAACGGCGACTCGCTAACCTACTTATGGCTCTTGTTCTTGTCTTAAACACATGGAGTGTAACGCACTCTTGTCATATCCTTCGCATCGAAGGAACTTTGCATAGCTTTGTGGATTTCTAGACTCTCTCGTCAGTGCTGCCAGATGCTACAAGCCTATGTGCAAATTGAGTGATTTTTGTTCAGGCACGATGCCTTCACTGCGGCCTTTATACACGTCCAGCGTGTTTTTCAGAGCAGTCTCTTCCATGAGCTTGATGGCATCTGTCGTATGCGTGCCCATATGCGGTAGTAAAACCACTTGACAATCGTTCGTGATGCCCAGCTCTTTGGCGAGCTGTAATAGCATCGGGTGCACTGTTGGTTCATGCTCAAATACGTCCAGCCCAGCTCCAGCAAGATGACCACTCCGAAGGACACCCACCAAGGCTTCTTCATGCACTACTGGGCCTCGAGCAACGTTGATGAGCCAGCTGCCTTTCTTCATCTTGCTCAGAGCTGAGCCATTGATGAGATGGCGCGTCTGTGCGTTGAGCGGGACTGCGATAATGACAACGTCGCTCGAAGCGAGCAACGCATCCATGGTCGGGATGTACTTTAGAGGGCTAGCAGTCACTTCCTTTCGATTGTAATATTGGATCTTACAGCCAAATGGAGCAAGACGTTCACTAATGGCAGTCCCAACACTTCCAAGACCTAGAATACCGACAGTCAAGGCACAGAGGCTGCGACCAGGAGCTATTCCGTCGAGCCATCCATTGCGCAAGAGCTTGTTGCTGCCTGCTCCAAACTTGCGAACACAGCCGAGGACAAGGAACACAGCGGCTTCTGCCGTTGCATCTCGTACAGCATCAGGCGTATGTGTCACGTAGATGCCGCGACGCGTACAAGCTTCCACGTCGATTTGATCATAGCCAGCGCCAACATTGCCAATAACTCTGACAGAGCGTGGCAGTGCGTCAACGATTTCTGAATCAAAGGGACCAGTGATGACATGAAGGTGACGGATGACACAGTCGATTTTGTCATATTCTCCGCATCTCAGTGCAGTGAGAAAGGCAGCTCTTGAGGTCTGTGCCATGAAAACGATATCAGCTTCTGCGAAAGCTTCATGAGCATAAGATATCGGTTTGATGCAGAGAATTGTCATCTCTGTGCGTCTGATAGCTATGATTGATGCAGCCGTAGCTTATACGTGTCTACAATCTGTTCAGTCGACTTGTTGTTGTTGGCAACGTGGTCTTGGCCAATGAGCCATTCACGCGACATCCATCTGAAGGGCCAACCCCTGCACTGCAGCTGCGCAGCAGCACTTGTGGCCTTGGGTTTGGTCTTGAGCTATTGGCCTCACATCGCAGGGCTGTGCTTCTGTGATTGTCACACATTACAGCTATGCGGTGTACTCAATTAGTCCAGACGAAGAGACTCGCGCATCATAGCGTTTACTCGTGCTTGCTATCCTGATGCCTCCTGCTCTCACTCATTTGACATGGCATGTCAACCGCTCAGCAAGTCCAGCGAATCTTCCATATTGGATCGTTCACATTCTTCATCGTTGCGCAGCAGCGATTTGACAAAGGAATTGACCATTAATTCACGCTTATTGCACTTTCCGGCGCACTTTGCCTTTGTCTCTCGCCGACATGCATCGCAGTTGGTCATCGGCCGTAGAGGCATTCCTTTGGTGACCACTGCTTTCCCTGAACCTTTTGCATGCTGTGTCGCATCCTGAGCTGCACGGTGAGCCATGTCAATCGTTAAGGTTCGCCACATCTTGCTGGCCTTCTGCGCAGCCATCCCAAGCACTTCACCCACAGACTTCCACGTCAACCCCATTTCACGCAAAACACAAATTGACAAGATCAAATCTGAGACTGGCTTGACAGGCTTGATGATTTTCTTGGAAGTCAGCTTGGCAGGTGCTTTGATGACACGAATAGGGATCGCAGGACGATGAGCGGCTAAGATTATTCGTGTGCTTGCTCGTCTCGGCGCAGTGTTCTCTTTACTCTTTTCTGGCGTCGCATAGTTCTTTGCGCCCACAATGAAACGGGATGCACCAGGTCCCAGTTCTCGAAGAAGGCCTCGAGGCCGTTTGACTGCCGATTTGCCAGTATGTCCGTGAATTTGCTTTCGAGCAGGCCTTTTGGCCTTGACGGGCTGGTTGATAGTCTCTTCATGCTTTCGCTTGCTAGCAGGCGTCTTGGTCTTGGGTAATAAAGCTACTTCCCCTTCTGCTTGATCTGGCGATGCAGGCGGGGGTGGATCTGGCGGAGATGGTAGATCATATTGATGCAAACTTGGGCTTAATGGCTCTGTTCCGGCTCGTTGAGGCGTGGGAGCCACGGCCGCTGTGATCAAATCTTCTAGAATCTCCTGCGAAACATTCGCCTTTGTTGAAGACGATACCACAGTCTTTGCCTTCTTCACCGTCTTGGGTGTCGCAAAGTTCATCATCTTTGATTTGCGCTTCCTCTCCGACCGCGATATCTCTGCCTGCCGCTCTTTGCGCGGAGTCTTGACATCTCTGATTGCCACAAGGTGATCATTCCCATCAACAGGCGCCAGGGGAGCTTTGAGCGATTTGCGGCGCGCAAAAGTGATGGGGTTGCTGTCGACGAAGGTGCGTCCTGCGCCTCGTTTACGTGCTGCTCGCCGTTCCTCACCTGATTGATCAGTCTGTGATCAGAAAGAGGACATACTTGCGGGAAAGGTCTTTGAAGAGCGCCGGGGCCATGTTGAGCAGATGAACAGATCAATGATGGTTGGTTGACTGGTCGCCGTCGTCGCAGACCAAAACAAACAAAATTGGCCGCGCTCTGCTGCAACTTTCTGCAGATGCGACACTTTCAGCTGTGTCATTTAAATGGGCTCTGTAATAGTATCGCAAGGACGCCTGATCATGATCAAAGATACTTTGGACCCTTTGAAACCTCAATTTGATCAGAAGAAGATCAGAAATCCCTTAAAGGGAGAAATACATTGATGCGGCTTTGTTTTACATGTTTCGTTTATTGCTATAGAGACAACGGCTATGATCGAATGAGCAGGATCATTTTAGCATGAAAATGAGTCTTACATTCCGAGAGTCCACCCAGAGTATCTACAAATCAAGCTGCTTAGTCAGCACATGATTTGGTATATACAGTACAACGAGGATTGTCGACCATCGCGCCCTCGTAGTTTAATGGTTATAATACGCCACTAGTAATGGTGAGGTTCTGTGTTCAATTCACAGCGAGGGCATATCTTTTTTTCTGGTCTACCCAGATCAACCGTTTGAGGAACACGCCGGCATTTTTTGCCACTGGTGATCGATCTTGTTTCAGCTGTTTGTTTTGCTAAAACTTCCCCCATTGAGGACCTCCTCTGCGTTACCGCTCATGCTGACTTGATAGTCACTACTTGAAGAGAGTCCCTAATGACGTCGCGGTCTCCCAACAAACAAGACAACTTGTATGTTTTGCTGTCTATTTGACACCTCCTCAGCCTTCCTCAACACGTACTTGTATCTTATCAACCAGCTCTATATCGCTACGACGCAGCTCAATAATCTTTTCGCTCTAGCTTTATATACGGCGGTCTTCTGTAGGCCTTGACCCGTAGTCAATAACTCAGCTCTCTCATCTCTATGCAACTCTGCTCTCACATCTCTCGTCATACCTGTCTCCACAAACGAGCAATCCCGTCTCAATCTCGAATCGTTATACATAGGATTCTAGCACCATCGCGCGTTCTGTGGCCGCCGATAAAACCCAACAGCATGCACAATCTGATGACCGATGTTATAGCATTGGTATGAGGCTCTCGCGTTCTGCACGAACTCTGGGTATCCCATGTTGATTCCAGTGCAATTGTACGATTGTCTTGAGGGCTGGGCTGGGGTTTGGAGGACGCTTTGGTCGAACGTTGAATCTACGGCAGACGCACACGCGAGGGAGGTAGTGACGGCAAGCTGATTGCACTGGATTCATGAAGTCAATGCACAGTTAGCAACTTGAAATACCGAGCGAGCACACAGGAGGGAGACAGTTCAATACAAAGCGGACGTATTGACACCAAGCGAGATAGCGTGGTCCTGCATATATAGTGAATAGAGCACTTCCGAATGCTCCTCTCTTGGTTTCCTTTGGAGGACTCGGTTCATATATGAGTTGACTTGCATCCGGATAGCTTGCCTGAGTTGCAACACAACTCCCTTATAGGTTCAAGTGGATCCATAACGCTTACCAAGGGACTAAAGGTTATCTCTCTCGACTTGGCTTCGTCAAAAAGTCAATGCCTTCTTGGCAAGCTCAATAGCACCATCGCGCGTTTTGTGGCCACCGATGAACCCTGCAGCATGCACAAAGACACCCCCTGGCAGACCCGTCAACTCGTCGAGCTTTTCATCCCGTACGCCACGCCAGGGCTCTGGCAATGCTTTGCGAGACTCGAACGAATCCAACGATTGCGGCACTGCTTGAATGCGCCAACCTTTGCCATCGGAGTAGACGATATAGAGAATCTTACCAACAATCTGCAACTCCTGTTCGATGCTGAAGAGATGGTCCTTCCAGGGAAGAAATTCATCCAAAATGACAATCTCTGGTGTCTCTCGAGAAGAGATGGCGGCATAGACACCTGCTCGCGCTGGCAGCCATGCTTTGGCAAAGTAATCCACGCGATCCGCAAAATGGCTCCCTACAAGCGCAGATGCCTTTTGGAAGCGCTCGTCGAGAATGGCATCGCCGTAGGGCTCGTTCCAACGAGAGTTGAGATGTGATACCATGCCTGGTAGTGATAGTGCGGGCTTGAACGACGCCTTAGTGGTGCCGTACGGGGAAATACCATTGTCGTTTGCGTCAATGCCTTCGATGAACTCATTGTAGACCTTGTTCCAAATCAAATCGAGCGTCTCTCCCTTCTCCGAGGTAAGGGTCTCGACAATTTCCTTGCCAAAATGCTTGTAGACAAGGCCGGCTGATGATAGCTTCGTGGTATGCGCCGCATCGAAGGTTTCTGAAAACTCGCGCTGGTGGTGGTCAAAGTGTTTGACTCCATCATACTTTCCAGTCACATCCACGATAATATCGCAAGCCTCAAGCGTTTCTGGGTCTCTTGAGCGCGTAACAGTCGCATCTTTATACTTTGGGAGGGTCTTGAGCATGTACACTGCCAATGCTTCATCGCAATGGAAGGTGCCCGAGTGTGTTCCAATTTCTCGATATTAGCTTAGTCAATGAGCACATGCAGGGCTCACTCAAGGCCATGTTGGATCGTGCAGAGGACAATAGGCGCCGGCCAAGGAGCATACGGTGCTCTCGGGAAGTTCGCGACGATTGTGAACCTTCGCTGCGTGGAGACCGTGAGACGAAATGTGGCACCTACACCAGCCATGAGCCAGCCAAGGACTGTCTGTACTTGATACCCTGTCTACATTACGTCCACAAGTGCTCAGATCAAGCTGTAATCTACAAAATGTTCCAGCCTGTACTTGCTATCGGCCGTCAATTCACGAAGCATATTCCCTCATTCATCTCAAAACCCATCATCTCCGTGCTGGGTTCAGAGCATTGCTACAAGACGATCGTCGAAGACCTTGACATCACAAACACAGAGTGCCTCAAGCTAGTTCTCTCCAAGGGACTTGGCTTTGGTATCGTGGCCGGTGGATCGATTGTCAAAGTCCCGCAGATCCTAAAGCTCATCTCATCCGGCTCAGGCGAAGGTGTTAGCGTGTTGTCGTACTTGCTCGAGACGGCCGCTTTTGTCATCACGCTTGCGTACAACTTCAGGCAGGGCTTCCCATTCAGCACCTATGGCGAGACTTTGTTCATTGTTGTCCAAAATATCGCCATCTTGCTGCTCGTCTTGTCCTTCAAGAAGAAGTACTTGACTGCCATTGGCATCTTGCTTGGACTGGGTGGTGCGTATCAAGCTCTCGTGGGCGCTGATGCTCTGCCCTTCTCCAAGATTCAATTCCTGCAAAGTTTGACGATTCCCATTGCGCTTGGCAGCAAATTGCCTCAAATCTACAGCATTCACAAGAACAAGTCAACCGGTCAACTCAGCGCTTTCGCAGTCTTCAACTACCTGCTCGGCAGTCTTGCCCGGATCTACACGACCGTGACAGAAGTCAATGATCCCCTCATCTTTTGGGGATTCATGCTCAGCACTATACTGAATGCTGCCTTGGTCGCACAAATGATCAAGTACTGGTCAGCACCAACCATCAAGAAGAAGACTGCCATCAAGAACAAGAAGAGGCAATGATGGCATACTATGCTCATTGCAACGCATTGAATTGGAGTCGTGGCCACGCAGCGCCTGCTGACGTGAGCTTCCTGTTTTCCAAACGACAGGCGATCTCCGCAAATCGCAGTGATTAGCAATGACCGAGTGTCTAGGCTCTGTTAATGAGCCACGTAGCCTAGTGTATCTTATCTGGCATTATTTATCCCGAGAACACATGGTAGTGATCAATTTGACACAGCAACTCAAAGGGCAGAGCATGAGTGAGGAATTATTCACCCTGATCTTCGTATTTGGGCCCTGGGGGTCGTGTCGAAGGAAATGGCGGGGTGTGACGACCGAATTGGGATGTCGCCAGGCTGGTCAGACACAATTATGAGTCACGGAAGGCCAGGATCACAAAACTCACCAACTGGTTTCTCGTGAAGGCCAGAAGCGCACATCACTCAAGAGACGAGCGGCCATGCTGTGTCGTAGTCATGCTCTCAAAACACATCTCATCAACCCATGCTGTTGTCGAGATCTGCTGTACTGACGTCGAGACTACAGACTAGCTTCTCTGTAATTTTGGAAACCAACTCAACCTGTCATGGAATACTCCGCACAAGCATTCATGGGAATCATAGCAGTATTGTTCAGCTGATATGTAATGTAAGAGGCGATGACAGCGGGGTCCTGACACGGAATGAAATCTACTCAGATTCTAGCGGGAATAACTTTTCGAGGTCTCGGTCATCTTGCAGCGGAAGGAGGAGGACATCCCGCGATTCGTTTGCATTGAGCATTGAGGGTGCTGACTCCGCTGGGCAGTTGCTAGAGACTCTAGAGATTCCCCCCAGGATGTCAGTTTAGGTGCGGAGCTTTCCGTCCATCTGAAGCAGGGCAACCCAGATCATTGGCCAGCGCGAACTTTTGGCGACCACGCAGGCCAAGTCGGCGACCACCTGGCAAAGTGACTGGAGCCAATAGACGACACCCAAAGAAGCTACTCTGAGACAAGACCTCACACCGCTGAACTTTTCCTTGTGACCCAGACTCTGGCTGCTTGTCAAGGCTACCTTCGCGCGCTCAATCTAAGCTGCTTTACGCTGGAGCTCTTCTATCTTCGCTTGTGTCTCAAAACTTGTCTCATCTCCTCCAAGCCACGGCCAGGATGACCTTGTCAGCGCGAGCTCAACGACAAGTTCGCGTGGCAATCGTTCAAGTCTCTGGACATTGGAACACCCGTTGCAGCTGACTTGCTCCGTCGTCATGGTCCTGGAGACCACAGTGTATGTAAGGAAGCTGTCAGCCCGACGCGACCATGTCCACCTTCCTGCAGATACTTTGACTTGTCGCCGTCATCATCGCCTCTCTATCACTATAGTGCGCATTACTGAGCGTGTACCTTCACAGCAATGCGGGCATCTATTCTGCACATCATACTATTTGCTCTTGTTGAGAATTACGATGCAAGGCCTCTGCAAGTTGGTGAGTTTCGCAAGGCCAAGTCAACATCCACTAACAATTTCAGCAAACGTCGTCGGAGTAGCGAACGGAAATACACTCGCGAATGCTGGTCCACTCGCCATTGTACTCCCTACAGTGGTCGTGCCAACTCTGCCTATATCTCTGCCTCTGACCAGCGCACTTCCGACAGTGGCACTGCCGACAAGTATACTTCCAAGTGTCGCTATCCCAAGCGTTTCACTCGCACTGCCGACAAGTATACTTCCAAGTGTCGCTATCCCAAGCGTTTCACTCGCACTGCCAACAAGTATACTTTCAAGCGTCGCTATTCCAAGCGTATCACTCGCACTGCCGACAAGTATACTTCCAGGTGTCGCTATTCCAAGCGTATCAGTCGCACTTCCATCAGCACTCCTAACAGTATCCGTTGCATTGCCATCGGTTGTTGTCGAACTCCCGACATTGTCAGTGGCACTTCCATTGGTTTCTGTCACACTACCTAGTCTTGCAGTGCCTTCCATTGCAACTCCGTCAGTATCGGAGATTCTGCCCAGTGTTCCGGTTCCCTCAGTTGCACTCCCATCCCCCTCTTTGGCTATTCCGACACTGCCATCTGTATCTGCTGCGCTGCCAACGGCCGCGCCTACAGCAAACCCTGGAGTGGTTGGTGGTCTGGTGAACGGTATTGTGACAGTCGTACAAACCTTAGTGAACGATCTGTTGGGCCCAATTCCTGTGGTGCCTACATTACCACCAGTCGTCCTTCCAACAATCTCACCTTCGTTGTTGCTACCAACGAACGTACTGCCATCTCTGGCACTGCCAACGAGCATTTTGCCGTCATTAGCGTTGCCTACGGACGGTTTGCCAAGTGTCTCTCTTCCTACTTTGGCGCTTCCTTCTGTGACGCTACCAAGCGTGTCTCTTCCCTCGCTGGCGCTTCCCTCGTCGGATCCCCCAAGCCTGATCATTCCTTCATTGGCATTGCCGACAGATGGCCTTCCAAGCTTGACAATTCTTGATCTGCCAAGCTTGTCTCTTCCCTCACTGGCACTTCCCTCATTGGATCTCCCAAGCTTGACCATTCCTTCTTTGGCACTGCCGACAGATAGCCTTCCAAGCTTGAGCCTTCCTGATCTGCCAAGCTTGCCTCTTCCCTCGCTGGCACTTCCCTCATTGGATCTTCCAAGCTTGACCATTCCTTCGTTGGCACTGCCAACAGATGGCCTTCCAAGCTTGACGCTTCCTGATCTGCCAAGTGTGTCTCTTCCCTCGCTGACACTTCCCTCGTTGGATCTGCCAAGCGTGTCTCTTCCCTCGCTGGCACTTCCCTCGTTGGATCTTCCGAGCTTGACCATTCCTTCATTGGCACTGCCAACAGATGGTCTTCCAAGCTTGACACTTCCTGATCTGCCAAGCGTGTCTCTTCCCTCGCTGGCACTTCCCTCAT
>QXDU01000289.1:0-20012 GCA_003717275.1 Protomyces pachydermus | reverse complement strand
ACGCTCGCAGAGTGGGAGTGTTGGAGGTGATGCTACTCGCGGTCAAGATCTTACGACGTGATCGGCAGTGGCAAATCGCACGTCTATGAACGACCATCATGGAACAACACAGAAAGCAAGAGAAAGCAATAGAACAACAGATATTCTATTGGCTTCCAGGGACACAACAAATGTTTCAGCAGCTTCCATGAGCGCAAGTATACAAAGGTGGCAAGGTCTCATAGTAACATAGTAAGGAATCCCAGTATCAGCTGAACAGCGAAACACCTAAACACCCGAAGAGTACAAGCCCTGTTCATCAACCATTCGCCATGCATTCGCTATCACTTCACTTTATTTTCTCATCGTCTCGAAGGACAACAATCAGATATCAGAGGTCAAAAGGGATCTCTCGGCCAAATTCGAGCTGAAGGATTTAGGTGAGGCACACTACTGTCTCGGCATTGAGATCATTCGAGACACGATTTCTGGAAGCATCAGGCTTCTGGAGCGCAAATTGTTGGAGGTGATGCTACTCGCGGTCAAGATCTCACGACGTGATCGGCAGTAGCAAATCGCATGTCTATGAACGACCTCCATGGAACAGCACAGAAAGCAAGAGAAAGCAATAGAACAACAGATATTCTATTGGCTTTCATGAACACAACAAATGTTCCAGCAGCTTCCATGAGCGCAAGTATATAAAGGTGGCAAGGTCTCATAGTAACATCGTAAGGAATGTTGTGTTGAGACGTTGATTTGTTTCAGGAGCTCATTGATGATGCGACGGTCAGGGGCCCAAGCTGACACGCTGGCAGGTTGAGGACATAAGTAGAGCGGCCGCGCTGCCCTTAGTCTAGCAGAGGACTAGTAAACTCAAGAAGGAATCCCAGTATCAGCTGAACAGCGAACCACACCTGAACACCCGAAGAAAAATATCGCTTGAGAATGCCTGCAGTCTTGCAGCCGGGTTCTACTTGATCTTGCGCCCCAGCACAGTGATGATTTACTCCTCATGCACGTCAGCTCCATTTCTCATCGCAGTGACAGTTTCGAAGCAGGTCACATTTCTAGTGAAAGATGTTGCGCCTATTATCGGCCAAATGGTGCGCATGCCAGAGCAGCAAGGAAGCAGATCTAGCACACTCTTGAGATCGGTTATTTCACTAAGATCGAAGCCTTGTTGCGAACTCTCCAAGACAGAGCGTGTATAACCGGAGTCCGTGTAGCCCGACATCAAGACCCTTGTGTAATGGGATTTAGCCTAAAAAAAGCTTCGTCGTGCTCAGCTCAACTACTGTGCCTCATAATAAGAGGGAAGCGAGACAGAGAATCCACCCACATAAGGGTGCTCAGACTCTTCACGCCGGACAACGCATAGTGCCATAAGGCTATTTGCTGGTCATAGAAGACACAGCTAGAGCATCCTCAGGTAGCGCCCGTTGACCTTACTGATGACAGCGTTGACAATGCGCGACACGAAGGAGACACGTTCTTTTGGTGGACCGACAATGATTTGCATGATGTCGGCAGCGCTCGAGTAAGGCCAACGCAGCCGTACGTCAGCCAGTTGAGCTTCGTGGTCGCAACATTCGAGCAGTGCATGCTGCAGAGTTTCCACAACATCGCCGGTCGGCTTGCATGCTGGGCAGGAGCGATCGAGCTCATCATCCCTGTGCCTTCTTCCTCTATTGAGCATGAGCTGGTCATTACTGCCGCGCATACGCGCAATTCATCTGCCAGCGTATCCGTCCTGCATCTTGACATAAGGCCTTTGCAGCTTGAACTCCTCGAACGAGCCTAGTGTAATTTGTCTGTATAGCGCGTTGTTGGCACATTCATGCAGCCAGTTCTCATAGTGCGTCTTCCAGAGCGACTCAGTGAAATCCTTGCGGCACGTTGGAGAGCCGAGAGTCGCACCGGAGCCATTGAAAAGTTCGGAGATCTGGCTGTGCCACGTTTTGCCTGCAGTATGGTCTTGAGCGTTGATCTTGACTTGTTCAAAAGCAAGACGGGCGAGGTGATTGTCGGTGAGGTTCTCTAGGTAGTCTGCAAAGCCAATGGCAATCTGCTTCCTCCTTTCTGCTACAGGCAAATTCGTCATAGCCACAAGAGCCAGCAGTCTTGCAGCATGACGCATGAGGCCAAAGGTTTGACGACACCAGTCGGTCTAAACCTGCTGCATCGCTTTGAGGTCTTCCGAACGGCCATCAAACGAAATCTCGGCGCCAAAAATGACATGACAGTCGACGAAATTGAGGTAAAGCGCACGCAGTTCAGACAGGTACCTGTGGCCAATGTGTGGCGCATCGAAAACTCGAACCTGTGCAGATATGCGTAATGGCCTTCAATTGTCAGCATAAGTGCCCTTCGATAAACAGGATGGGAGAGCCGCTTGTGTGTCAAGCCAGCGCTCGCCCGAGCCATAGCACTCCAAAGGCCTGTGCAAAGTCTTGAGCAATAACCGTTCGTAAGTGGCCTTGGAATTGGAACTCAAAGGAGAGTTTTCTTTCACAATCAAGAGCGTCTGTCGTCCCGTCAAGTAGAGATTGCTGGATTGCATTGTATGCAACAAGAACGTGTCAAGCCATCCGTTTAATGTCGTGTCCGATTATGTCACGAGAAGTGCACGGACAATCCAGGAGCAACATCTTAGGCAGGACACGTTGAGTGGAGTTCAAGAACGTGTTCAATTATACCTGTCCCCCAAAATGGCTTTTCCTACAAAGTCAGCATCGAAGTGGGCGCTTGCAGAAGCTCAAGCGGTGGGCTTTGACTCTGCAAAGACGCAGCACTTTGCTTTGATAATAAGGAAAGTTTCTTGGCCGGCCTCGAAGAGCCAGAAATACACACGACGGACGAAGTTGCTCGACATTATCGACACCTTCTGCATGATCTGGTACTACCTTTCACATGCCCCCGGGCTGGAGCTTCTGGGAATCAAGCCAGGTGCGCTTTGACACCTGATACGAATACAACAGGCGTCCCCTTGGCAGTGTAAGCCAGCTGACCAGACTTGCAGACAGGCCATTACGAGCAGGCAGCCAGAGTCCTGCTTCGACAAGGTCAGGCGAGTCGGAGGCGAGTTACCAACATGAACCGTCAGCGGAAAGTTCCCGGAGTATGGTTCTCGCGGGCGAAATTTGCGGGCGGGCAGAGGGGCTACGTCCGGACCGCCCGGGCAGTTTTGACCATTTGCTCAAGCCCGCCTCCAATCAGCGCGCCAGACGACGACAAGCTGATGTACATACATGAGCTGTTGACTTTCGAACGGAATTGCAACAGCCAAAGTACGAACACACTCGTCATGTAGCACCGCGAACATAGATCGTGGAGCGGAAACGAGGATGGAATTGTATGGTCCCATGAACGCCGCCATGATCATTATATCCAGCTTGATCGAGAGCCTAGAGACTTCCTTAGACAACGTTCAGCACCTTTTCTGAAAGCAGTGTCAACTTTACAGCACAAGATCAAAGGCTCAAATCGTCCAGACTCTTTTGCGGCAGTCTTCTTTGTGTTCAAAACGTCCAACATAGCAAGCACGCCGGCAATGATGACGGTGGTTACTTCAGAGCGTACGAATGATAGGGCTGTAGAGAGTCAATGCCGTTTGCCCAGACCGCGACAGTGATCAAGACATTTTTGCCTGCCAAGAAACGATGTGGAGGCGAGATACAGTCATAGATGTGAGCAATCCGCCAGCAATCGATTTTCAATCAGGCATTGTTGTCTTGTCAATGTAGAGCACACGAGCTGATGGTCTTGTTGGACTGGGACCAGGTAGTGTGTCGCAGCTGGTGTCGCGCAATTGCCAGCTCGCCGGATGACGACACGTGGGATCTCGGTGTGCCACTTTGACCAAACACCATGTCTCTGCAGCTACCACGTCGAGGCTCCTCGAGCGATCAGGACGAGTATGACCTAAGCCGCAGGTCCTCTTGGGCCGAGGTATTCATAGATACAAGCAAGCCGAAGAGAATGTCTGTTTTACCAGAGTATGAGCACGACCGGGACCTGCTAGCAACACCGCCATTTTCACCCGTCAAGCGCGACCCTTTCAATTTTCCAGCACAGGCAATAGAAGAAGAGAGTAGTACATGGTCAAATTGGCTTTCTGGCGTACTATCCACTATGAACAAATCTGGCCAACAGTTGGACGGTTATGGCAAAATGCAGGAAGACTTGCACCGTGCAGCCACCCTAGACAAGGGCAAAGGACGAGCCAAGATAGGGCCTGCTCGGCCTGCTACGCCTGAAGAGGAGCAGCCTGGGCTTTTCGATGGGTTTTTGAAGCGAGCTGAGCAGGCAATGACTGCATTGATTGATGCACAAGAGCCAGATACCCCGGCACCCGGTCCGCCGCGGCGGTCAATTGAGCAGACAAGTCTTGAAACGTCGGCAGGACCCTCTTCGTCATCTGGCCGGCCTCATTAATGCCTGGTGATGTAGCGTCACTTTATGCGAAAGTGCCGACGTAAAGACGGGTAGTGACTGGTCTGTTGTTGAAAGGTCTTCTACTTAGCCGATATCAGCTGCCGTAGCAAAGATTTGATGTTGTCTGGTGACTAATAAGGAGATGCGCTGAGCTTTGCAGTGTATTGTATAACCAACAGTCCTTGCTGTAGAGGTGTGAAGCGCCTCGTCCCTTGACAGGACGAGTGAAACCGGTAGACATTCAGGTGGCCATCAACGTTATTACTCACTCAATGCGCACGTATCATGGGTGGTGCAAAGTTGCTAATACTGTAGCGTCTTGATTGTTGGCCCAAATCTGCTGTATTGTGCATCGGCTGAGATTGATAAGGTGCTGTATCCGTGTGGGTGTGTACAATGCCACTCAGCTTGCTCTGGTGGAGTTTGGTCAGCGAACAATGGGTTGGCACAGAATTATAGTGAATACCGCGATTCCGAGACTCGAGAGCGTCATGACTTCACCAGGAACCCAGGAGCCAGGTTTGACGCGACCGTTGCCCAGTGGGGAGTCGCTTGTGAAAACTGGGCCACCAGAGTCAGCAGCCAGCGTTCAGTACGGGGACGATATGAAGAGCAGCCCTGCAGGGACTTGGATTGAGTCGGCACTGACTCAGCAGATGCCCTCGCCGTCAGAGTCTCACACAGACGGTCAGACAGTATTCATGTCCACTAGACTGAGTGTCGCCAAGAGCTCGCACGCGCATCTTGGGCAGACGAGTGACGTGTTGTGGCCCTGGTGGTGGTCTCTTTGACGCTCTGGTTTGCGAGACGGTGAGCTTTCAGTGTTTTGACTCTTCACTGAGCTCCATTGCTCCAGTACTAGTAACATCAGTAGTACCTGGTCCTCGCGGTCCTGTACCACAACTTCCACTAGTGCTAGTCGTAGCCTCGTATCATCGTATGTCCCGTACAAGTGAGTTGAGAAAAGAACGATGACGATGCAGATGCTTGCTGTCGGGTCAATCAATACCTGGGTAATGGGCGCGCTGCATGCCTGCATCTAGCGACGCATTTTAAATATAGCACGAGAACTTCCGCATTCAGCGACTCGACCATTTCCAGCGCAGCCCAAATGCAATTTGCGCCAAAATGAGAAATGCAGCAACGCAAGCGCGACGGCGATGCAAACATGCTAGCGCCTACAGTCTACAGGCAAGTGTCAGGCATACTGCCGCATACATCGCTGATGCGCGGCTAATGTTGGCTATGCATGATGCATCAGCTTTAAGGTTGCTTGTACTGATCCCACTAGTAAGTATTAGACTACTACTGATCGAGCCTGTCTCTGTTAAATACGAGCGTTGAGTAGGAAGCTCGCCTAATCGAAAGAACATAGCAGCTTAAGCGTCTTAGAATGTTAGAAACACTAGTCAGATATGATGCAATTGCCAAACGCTTCATCTTGTTGTTATCGAAATCTGGACTCTAAAGGCGGACCCTGCACTATGGCTTGCCAGGGCCCTAGGCTCTAGTGGATGACCTCACAGTGCTGACAGGGGCGTGTAGAGTCGCTAGGACAGGGTGTACACTATACAAGCCTACTAGTGCCACGGCCCACAAGCCCTAATGCGTACTATCGTAGGTCCGTAGTAATGCGTCACGATTCAGATTCGGGGAGCCGGAGCCACTGAGCTCTTGTCCTCGTAGTCTTGCAGCCAGTGGGCCGGGCACTGGACAGTGGCAGTGGGCAGTGTGACAGTGTCACTGTGTCAGTGTGCCAGACAGTCCCAGACTAAGCTTGCCAGACAGTGCCAGACTGCCAGGGCCCAGGGCCCATGGGGCCATGAGTCATGACCCAAAGGCCATCCCGATTTCCAAAACCCGGTGTCCTCGAAACTCGTTCGCGGCCCAGGCGACGGCAAGCCGCTTGAAAGTTGAGATGAGACGCGACGAACGGTACAGTAATAGTCAGTGGTTCCGTGCAGTCCGTACTACGTGCTCTACCATTGTACGGCAACGTATTATACGGCCGGACATGGCTTCAACGGAGTCAGCGACCGAGCGAGTCAGCGCGCTGTAGCCTGTTGCCTGTAGCCTGTAGCCTGTAGGAGGCAGTGGGCACCCCAGGCTTGTGAATGCAAGTCGGCTGTAGGCCTGTTCCCCAATTCCAGACTTCAGCGGCCAGCGGCCCAGCGCCAGCATGTATTGTGCTTGTACGAATGTCATGACGAGATCTAGCCAATTGGTTTTGACAGTGTCATTAGTTACATCCTTAAGTTATCAGTTGTGGAATTTGTGGCGACTCGTGGAGTCGTGACTCGTGGGTCCGCTTTCGAGCAATGATAGAGGTCGTTGACGCGTTGCAGACATCCAGTTCAGGCTGGCAAAATGATCGCTCGGTGGCACTGTAAGTTTGCATCTGCAACAGGATTCACAGGGATACACATGACTCCATGTCCTAGCGATGCCCGGCCAAGCAGTCGACTTGCTTCTCGGCCATACAGACAGGCTTCTCGTTATGATTCATGAGTTCACAAGTTCCCAACATGTAGAGCAATGCTGTCATGCTTACCATCAAGTCAGACACAAGGCCGCAACGAGCGGTTCATTCTGCGCTCATACCGCTTGGCATTTGGCCGCGAGCAATGAGCATATTCGGCTCAATTCTCCAGTGTGCTAAATCTCAATCTCATGGGGGCCGGAATGGGCGCGTTGCCAGGAGATCTCGCCCAGGACGGCAAGTGGCGCGCCCAGGAAATTCCTCGACCATCAGCGGGCGACGACGGTCGACTCCCGCTCACTGCCCACAGGCGCTTATGAAAATGCATCAAAACACGCAAGACAAGTCATGACGCCGCAGCTATGTGCATCTGCACAGAGATACGAAGCATTCTTCCTTCGCTTCAGAGCTTCTTGATTATAAAGGCTCCATCCTCGCCAATATCGTCCTCCATCCACCCAGCTTCTCACCTAGCTTGACGACATGAAGGTCCAGGAATTCTTCACCACATTCGCTACCTTGGCTGCGGCCGTCTCTGGTTCTGCCCTTCCTCACGCTAGGCGGCAGAACGGTACCAACGGTATTGCGCCCATCCAGTTTGTCACAACAACAGTCACTGCTCCGAACGGTGCGACACAGACACTTGTTGTGCCCATCAACATCAGCATCAACGGCGGTGTCGCGCCTGGCAGTGTGCCTGGCTCTGGTGTCGGTGTCGCTCCTGGCTCTGGTGCTGCGCCTGGTTCCGTTGCTGCCCCTGCACCCGCCGCTGGCGGTGTGTCGCCTGTCGGCAGCAACACGGGTCTCGTTACTGGTGTCATTCAAAACGGCGTGTGCGTATGCAATGGTGCAACCATTGTTGCCCAAGGTCTCTACGTCGGCACAGTCCAGACACAAATCATCATCGGCACTTCGACCTTTGTCACGGCCAGCCCGGTCACGACCAGCGGTGCAGTCACTGTTGTCAACGGCCAAGTCCTGCCTGCCACGCCTGTTGTGACACAAACTTACTTCCCCGTCACCAACACCAACCTGCCGCTGCCGGCCGGTCAGCAGTACCAGCAGGTTGTCCTCCCTGGGTCCATCACCATTACTATCATTGTGACAATCGGCCCAGTCGCCATCGGCGGTAATACTGGCAATAACGGCATTTCCCCTGTCGTTACGGGCCTGCTTCCAAATGGCACTGCCTTCACATCGACTGTCGCTCCCATCGCTGGTTCCCCTAGCACGAGCCCTGCAGTGACGGCTGCACCTACCACGTCTGCTGCTGCCTTGGCATCACCTATTGTCTTTACGTCTGCTCCTTCTCCAACAGGTGTGTCTGGCGCTCAACCGACGTCTGCGCCCGTCGGTGCCTCCATTGGGCCATACGGCCAAAGCCCTCTTGTGAACCAGGCCAACTTCATTAATGATATGCTTGCCCAGCATAACACCTACCGTGCACGCAACGGTGCTCCACCAATGACTTGGGATCCCGTTCTCGCCAACTACGCGCTTGCTAATGCTGCGCAAAACGCTGCAACCCGCAATCTGCTCCACACCTTCCAGCAGACCCCTGGTACGACTCCTTACGCTGGCTCGCAGACGTATGGTGAGAACATTGGCTTCCAGTCTGGTGCCAACAACCCACTTAAAATCGTCTGGCTCTTCTACAACGAGGAGAGTCAATACAACCGCGCTACCCCTGGCTTCCAAACCAATGCTGGTCACTTTACACAGCTCGTGTGGGTCGGTTCGACAAGCCTCGGTTGCGCTTATGTTGCGACCAACGACGCTTCTCAAACGGCGTACTACCTGGCTTGCGAATATGCACCGGCAGGCAACATCAACTCACCTGCAGACTTTACGGCCAATGTCTTGCCAAACAACGGCTCGCCTTTCCCCGCCGCCCCAGCAGACAACATCTAATTGTACATTCTATAAAGAGCCGTGTGCTTCTATAATACCATTTCTTAATCTATCGAAAGATGTTATCGACTTGTATTGTGTGAATGATGATTGGAATGATCGCATGCTGACTCAATGCTGAGTTGCTGCTGCTATAGCCCGCAGACTACCAGCCCACCGTGCCACGTCATAATTCCTGATATAGTTGACGAGTGCCTTGCGCCTTGCCTCTGGGTCTTTTGCTGCAA
The DNA here is from genome assembly GCA_003717275.1 of Protomyces pachydermus. NCBI lineage: Eukaryota > Fungi > Ascomycota > Taphrinomycetes > Taphrinales > Protomycetaceae > Protomyces > Protomyces pachydermus. The sequence continues at coordinate 10,979 of QXDU01000289.1, read as the reverse complement.
GCGCCGCCGCCAAATCTTGACGTTCGTTTGGTGTGAGCGATTCGACATTGAGATGCTGCCGTATGCGCTTGAGATGCGCTTCGTATTGGTCGGCGGCCAGAGTTGTAGGCGTGTCATAGAGCGCTTGCAATTGTGCTTCGAGTAAGGAGCAGCATGTGTCTCCCGAAGACTCCTCGCGCTTGACGAGCTTGAGGCCGTCGTTCCAATGCGTCTTGATGGGCCCATGCTGGTGACTTTTAGCGAGTGTCATGGGAGGCAGATGCGTTGACGTCGACGCGCCAAGACGACTACAAACATTGGCGACAACCATGAGCTTGGATCGGGCGCCGAGCAAACGCTGGTTTACAGACTTGCCGCAGTATGATGAGGACGACTACGATGACTATGCTGAGACGGAAGGTCTGCCTGTGCCACAAGAGCCTGTAGTGGGACCACCGCCCGCGGTCTCTTTGCCTGCTGTCGCACCGTTGCCCATCGAGTCTCGAGCTGTTTCACAAATTTCTGAAGAGTCGGGCCCGGCAGTGGATCCGAGCTACCTGTCTACTGCTGCAGTAGTGCCCGTTATACCGCTCAAATCCGAGTCATCTCCCATCGACTCATCGCCGACGACCATCCGTACGCAGGCGTCGCCTCCCTCCCAAGAGCTCGATGACTTGAGTAGCTTTGCTCATGTCATGGATTTTGCCGATGCCCCAGACTTGTCTCTGCATGATGTTGAAGAGAACACCAAGGAAAACTGTGCCGGAGACTTGGTTATGTCCTTCGAGAACGAGGGAGGTAAGGAAACCAAAGAAGGAGCGATGCGCACGCCCTCGATACTACTAGCCACCAATACTTGGGCTCAGCGGAAACAGATGCTCAAAGATCTCAAATTGAAGCAAGAACTGAATGAGGATGCTCCAGCAAATTTTGAGACACCTGGTGAATGGAAGGTGTATGACGAGACGCCAGTGCTCAATACTTTGGTGGAGGAAGAAGAGGATGAGCGAACACCAAATGATGTGCGTGTATCTATGTCCAGACGCTCCATTTTGAATGCGGCTCCCGATTCACGCCCACAATCTCTTGCTGCTGAGGTGGCTCCCCCGCTCCTCAAGGCAGATGAAGTCTCGCAAGAGTCTGAGTCCAAGATTCTACCAGAATTGCCTCTATCGATGATCCATATGCCGACTCTGCCTGATGTACGCGACACGAAAGAGCACGAATTGCCAGCCCTTCCTGGCGCGTATAAAGATGGCTTACCAGACTTGCCAGAAATGCGTCAGGAGCCAGACCCCGTACACGATGGGCCCGTCTCAATGCCTAAGCTTGCGCTTTCTATAGATGATCCTCGGACCGCGCGGATCATGGAGCTTGATCCAGCACTCTCTGTCAACAAGCTCCGTGGAGGCCACTTGCCCGCACTCTCCCACACTCAGACAGAAGCGAGCCCGACATTGTCTGCTTCAAGCCCGTCCGAATCTCGGCAAACTGGCAAACGAAAAGCATTACAGCCAAGGTCGTTCGTGCAAGAGACGGCTTTCCGACCACTGTCGCCGGTGCAACCCATATCTCGCTTTTCAGTGGATTCGCCCGTAGACAACGACTACCGTTTCAGTATGGGCGACTTCAATCCAGCCATCATTTCTCCAGAAAGCGAAGCCTCTTCTATCGAGGTGCGAGAGAGCGATCGTCTTGCTCAGGAACTTCTCGACGAGCTGCAAACTGGGACCTCAATGGCCGAGACGAATGAAGCATCCTTGCAAGAGCCCTCCATGCAGGAAGAGACATTGCCACGCAAGTCACGCAGCCTAGATGAGCCACCGTGCGAGATGGATGTGTCGCCGGTACAGACACTAGACAATCTGCCTCGCCGGTCCCCGTCCACCAATCGCGCACGCAGCAGCTCAGGTTCACGCTTTTTAGAGGTCCTGGAAGCACCTGCTAGGCTCGACGTCCAACGAGCCATGGATAGCAAGACACTCGACTTACTCGAGCCACAAAACAGAATTGTCGAGATTCAACGGCGTATACACATTCTCAGCACCGCGCCGAGTGAGCTACAAGCCTATCTACAAATCAAGTCTCGAGAGCTAGCGACACAGCATCGCGAGCTGCCGCTACCCGCAAAGCCAGCGACTCCGCCGCAGCCTCAGCGATTTGAAAAAAGCAAAGATGCGGCGCGGTCCGTGTTGAGTAGAGCGCGACGCGCGAATTCCGTGCTAAAAAACCTCGGGCGGCGGACGGCATCAGGACTACAGCGTAATTCACAAGAGTTGTCGTAGATGGATCTAGGGCCCTTTGACTCGCATGGCTTCTTTAGCTCACTCGCCATGATCATCGTGTCTGAGCTTGGCGACAAGACCTTTCTCGTTGCGGCACTCATGGCCATGAAACACGACCGGCTCGTCGTCTTTGGAGGAGCATTCCTAGCGCTCCTCGTCATGTCTGTGCTGAGCGGGCTCGTTGGGCACTCCATGCCAGCCTTTTTGCCAGCCTACATCACCAAGCTCGCGGCGTGTGGCCTCTTTCTTGTTTTCGGCGTCAAGTTGTGCTATGAAGGCTACCAAATGGACAAGGATGCGTCTGTCAAGGAGGAAATGGCAGAGGTAGAGCACGAAATTCAGGATGTCACGCTGGAAGATGGACAACCGCAGCCTGCACGCTACGAGGGAGTCGCTAACCTGGTAGGGCTCGTCTTTTCGCCAGTCTTTATCCAAACATTTACACTCACATTTTTGGGCGAGTGGGGCGACCGTAGTCAGATTGCTACGATTGCCATGGCTGCAGGCAGCGACTATTGGTGGGTCATTCTGGGGACAATTCTGGGGCACTCGCTGTGCACCTTGTTGGCGGTGGTAGGTGGTCGCATGCTCGCGAGCCAGATTTCAGTGCGCAGTGTGACATTGGGCGGGGGCATCTTGTTTCTCCTCTTTGGCCTGCTCTACCTACACGAAGTCTTTGTATGATACGCTTGTTTTCCTCTATAGCAGCTCTACAGCTCCTTGCCCTCGCGGCCCTTGTCCTCTCCATCATCAGCGCGCCCATCACCCGCTTCAGGTTCATCATCGCGTCAGCATAAACATGGCTAATCAAAACAGTAGCTTGGGCAGCGCAAACGGCGTCAAATTTGGCGTCTTTGGTTATTGCGCCAGGGCAGGATGCAGCAGTGTACAGATTGGCTATGCTACAGACGATATACTTTCTTCGCTGTCAAGTGCCCTCAAAAGGCAGCGCTTCACCTCGCCCTTCAATCTGCCTAGTACCACGCGAAATAACTTGAGCAATGTCCTGCTCGCTCATCCTGTTGCGGGTGGCCTGACGCTCGTAATGCTCTTGTTGTCCATCATTGGACATTCGAGCAAGGCATCCCGCTATCACGCGGCGCTGCTTATTCTCAGTTTCTTGACCTCCTTCGTGGCGCTCCTCGCATTTCTCGTCGACATTCTCATATTTGTGCCCAACTTGGACTGGGGCACCTATGTGACGCTTGCTGCCACTATCTTGAATGCTGGTGCGACGCTTGCTCTGTGTGTCAGTCAACGGCGACTCAAGACGCGCAATGCCATGCGTTCAAGGATTGCAGAAAACGACGACTATCAACCAGCCCAGACACAACAAGACGATCTTGAAAAGGCAACGGCTACCTTGCCAAAGTTTGCTCAGTTTGAAGAGTCGCCACCCTACAAGCACTCGACAGAGACTGAATACGACATGCCAGGCATGGCCGTATCGGAGCCCACGCAGCGACTGCTGCCAGCCCAAGAATCTGTGCCTCGCTTTGCGTACAACGTCAGCGAACAAGTGTCACCTAATCCGACGCAAGTGGCTCCTCGGTATGGCTACATGCAGGTCGAGGAGCAGGCGAGGCAGCACCCTATGCCGACACGAGGGCCGCGGCCAGCACAAAGATACGGACCTGGACGGGTTGTGTCGGGTCCGCGGCCCATGCCTGCCATGCCTATCGAGCCTGCCTATGTTACCAATGAACCATGGCTAGCGCAAGAGAGAGAGCAAGAATTGCGGCATGTGCAACCGCCACAAAGCCCATCGACGCTGAGCAACTCGAGTCATTTCACATCAGTCTCGCAACGTGCAGTCAATCCAAGGTGGCAGGCAAATCGTTCGGGCATGGGCGTAGACGCACGCGGTAGCAGAACTGCCGACGCACGCTGGCAGCGTCGACCCGAACCGCCATCTATCTTGGCAGGCAACCCGGATTTTGAGTTGACGACAATGAAGGCGTCGAGGCTGCCACGGAGGAATATGGCGGCGATTGCAAGGTAGCCTGGCAAAGACCTCACGGCAGCTACAACATATGGTTTGAGATTCGTGCCGAACATTTTTGTACATCGATGCCATTCGCTAATTACCGGATTCATCTTTCAGAGGCTTCTCTGCCTGTATTTGTACATGAACATGACGAGGGACTTGGAACTCCAGTCTGGCAATCGTGCTTGACCTTGGGACGCTTAGGACAGTACTTGTAATCAGGATATAGGGTCTTGTGCTGTGTCTTCAAATCCTCTGCCACTGACTGGTAGAACTGTTCTGTAAGCTAATTACAATCTTTGTCAATCGATTACCTGCTTAATTTGCTGGTCCTCTTTCTTCCACATTTGCCCGAGAATTCTGGAGACCTCATTATTAGAGATACCGGGATACAAGGCGATGAGCTCAGCTTGTTTTGCCTTGCGATACAATATGAAAGAGTTCGCGGGACGTCGGGGAGGCCTTGGTTTGCCGGCTAGTACTGGATGCTCAAGATCCTGAGTGATGCCTGTAACGACAAGTGAGGGAAGCCGACAATCCTCTAAACTTGTCGGCATGACTAGATAAGATGAGAGGCGTCGCATGCCGTCGCAAACCTCTTCTGCGAAGTCTTCTTCAGCGACAAGGACTGGAAGAAAGCCGTTCGGAATGAAGCAAGCCCAGCCCTCCGAGTGATTGATCATGCTCAACGCTTCTGCCGTCGGAAAGTGCTCTATTGAGCCAAGCGGCATACTGCTCGCCATTTTCTGATGCAAGGTTGTGGTGCTGTAGGCCTAAATCGCGAAGTCAGTGGGGCAGGCCTGTCCAGAGGGGACAGGGGACTTGTTATAGTTGGCATGTGAGTCCAGGACGCAATTTAATGTCGAGAGATTCATGGGTTCTCCAGCCTAGACCGCCGTGAGATGGCAAGGCACAGCCCAGCCTGGGCACAGTCGCAGACTCTACGATACAGCGTGAGCCTCTCATGCGATTGATGTGCACGCTTTTCGGGTGTGAGATACTGCTAGTGCTAGACAAAGAAATCTTGTAACAGCCAATCAAATTGCTTGACTATTGTTTTGCGGTTCGCATGTTGAAGAACCCATCAAGACTCAACAGCAGCTTGAGCGCCTATTTCGCGCATGTTAACTACTTAAGCTGACACGGTCACACAACTACCACAACTCAAAAAGTCGTTCTCGAAGGCTCGATCTTGACACTATCAGGCTGAATCCAAGCCTCGTTTGGAAGCAAAGGCTGTCGGCCGCTAGCTATAGGCACTGGAATCACGTCGATTAGTGCCGATCGCCCGATTTGGCGGCTAGTTCTCCTTCTACCGTTTCGAGAGGAAGGTTGCGGATTACTAGGGTTATCGAGGCTCCTGTCTATCGCGAGAATCAGCTCGACCGCAGTTTCGGCAGAACTTCAAGCGACACCTTATTTTCTTCGAGTGAGCGAGGTTTCAAGCTACAATTGATTCAAGAGAGATCATTAGCAGTATGCAAGTGGAAATACTGGCAAATCTGGCATATGAAGTCGCTGAGCTTGCTGCTTCTCAGAGTCGCCAGACCAGCGCGTCTCTCCCTGCCGGAAAAGCTAATCGACAATTTGCTTCAACAGCTCGGTCGACCTTGGCGGCAGCTTTCGTGGTGACAAAATGGCCAAACAGCTGCGAGAGATCAGCCTTAGCCGACGCATGTGGCCTGACTCATCGTCAGGTGGCAATTTGGGTATCATCATGACGAATTTTGTCATTGCTAACGCTAGTTTGCTAACCAGCGTGCTCGTCAGAAGAAAAGGAAAGGGTCGGACTGACAACTCCTCGGGTTTCAGGACAATCTTTTTTGAGCATGCTGGCTATACGATGGAGCATTTTTTAGGCCTCCGGCGCGACACAGGATTTGGATTCAGGACAGATCTTTTTTATATGTTAGCGAGAAGCGTATTGAGTTCGATAATCTTCCTTACTTCAGAGCATTGTCGAAGACAGCATTGACGCCGAATTTAGTCAGCGCAGAACATTCTAGGTACCTGTTGGGTGTCAGAGAGGTTCTGCTTTGCGAGCGCTGTCTTACCCAAGTGCCCTGATTTCTCTCGCGAGATTCGCGCCTTGTTGGTGCTGAATGGGCGCTTGCCGGCGACTTGCAAGCAGTTGCTGTGCTGCGGCATCATCACGTAAATCAAGTTTGGTGCCGACCAGGATGATGGGCGACCCGGGGGCATGATGAGCGACTTCTGGCGCCCATTTTGCTCGAACGTTCTCGAATGATGCCGGTCCAACCAGCGAGAAGCATATGAGGAAAACGTCGGTCTGAGGGTAGGACAATGGGCGAAGGCGATCATAATCTTCCTGGCCCGCTGTATCCCATAATCCCAGATTGATCGTAACTCCATTTACCGAGACAGCTGAAGTATAGTTGTCAAATACAGTAGGTACATAAGTCTCCTCTGGATAAAGCCCGGTAGCGTAACTGATCAAGAGGCAGGTTTTCCCAACGGCACTCGGCCATGTTAGACAGCTCCTTCTTTATTTTATTTGATTCACTCACCCATCGCCGACGACAACACATTTGACGGACTTCCCTTGGGCGACTTCAGACATTGGAGATGTACCCTCGGTGTGAGCCAGAGTGAGATATATAGTCCGTGTTGAGGCGCAACAGATAGAAGTTGTGACTTTCTTATCCTTATTGCCTGTCGTTGAACCTTGAAAGGCTCCAAGAACGTAATCGTAGCAACAAGTTCAGACCGGCCACGTATGCTGTGAAACGAAATTTTGCGAAGTGTCGGGCTAGCGATTCGAAAAGTTCTAGACTTCCTGAGAGACAAAGTCGCTTGCGTTCGATTAGCAGTCTAGTCTAAATTGTGTAGACGCGTAAAATGGGCGTCATGTGTATCCCGGCCGTCGTCATAATTCTGTGAGGTTCTGGATACTATGCTCCACTCTCAGTCTCTCACGGTACGTAAGTGTGCACCTGGACCGACACACTAAGTTCACTAACAGGTCAACACAACAACAAAAGAATGGAATCGGGGGGTGCTCCTGAGCCTGTGCGTAGGTCCAATCGCATAGCTACTCGCGCGATAGCGCAGCCAAAGTTGTCTGTGTACACCAATGTAGAGTGTCCGGCTTCAATCAGGCGCCCAAGGTCGGCATCGCAACCGGCCGCCATGAAAATAACAACAATGGCAACAAGTACCCCGAACGGTGGGCCAGTTGCAGAGCGCCCAGAATTCTCCCGAGACGCGTCCGGTCAGCACGACCAAAGCCCCTTTGCGCACCGTCACTACGGCAAAGACCTCACAACCTAGCAAAAGAACATGGGCATCTACAGCCAGTCAAGCCGTTCGTCGTCCAGAAGACTCCAATGCGAACAGTGAGGCACAACCTCAAGCCCCTCAAAGACCATGGTTCACTGTGCAAAGAAAGTCAAGGCCCAACAAGAATTCCTACCGACCAGTAACAGGCGCCGATCAAGGACGTTCCAACTGGCTGGTGTTACTACGGGCTGACTCAGGCGTTCCCGCTCTTCGTGCAGCGGACAATTTCTCGAGCTCCATCCGCTCTAGCACTCAAATCAAAGATGCCTTCTGGATGGGCAAACACAAGTCGACTCTGGTCATGATTCCCAGGACCAACAAGGACCACGGGGAATTGACCTCGGCCTACCAAGGATCAGCTCGGCACCGCAGGCAGCAAGTCAAGCTCCTGCCATACCGAACGCCAGATGAGCTACGCGCACGATACAGTGAGCGAATATGCTTGCGCTCGGGAGCAAACGCGATCGAACTAGGACGCCGTCCTGGCTCTGGCGCCTGTGCTCCTGTAGAGCGGCGCTTCTGACGCCAAATGCGGGCACCACAACAATTCCTGAAATGACTCTTGGGTTCTGGAACGTCGGAGGTGGCCTGCTACAAAAACTTGAATCCGACGAAGTTTTGCTTATCATGAATCAGTGCGACATCTTCGCTATAGCGGAGCCCACCATGAAAGCAGGCACAGAGGTCCGGTACTTGAGGAATATGCCTGGGTATACACTCTTCTCATCATTAAGGCAAGGTGGCATCAAGAGAGCACGCAGAGCGGAAGGAGGTATCGTCATATTTGTGAGAGACGACATCGCCCAGTCGCATGACTTCAAAGTAGAGAACATCAACATGGACAACAATATCGACAGGATGTGGTTAGACGTTCGAGGCGAATGCCTAGGCTTCACATATCAGGCCCAAGACTCTCACGCTAATCGCCTTCTACTCAATGGCGCGACCGCTCTTGACTCACTATATACGCAGACCGTCACCAGGAAACGATTCCTCCTACTAGGTGACTTCAATGCGCGTATTGGCACCACCCTCAATAAGGCAGCCATCGACAAGACTCTCAATGCCCAAGGACGCGAGCTCTTGGCGTTCTGTGAGGCTCGCGAAGCAAAGATCCTAAACGGCAGCCAGAGGTCCTCGGCTACAGCGATTCTACCGACTCACCGATCAACTAAAGGAAGCTTCTCGACCCTTGACTATGCAATAGTGACAGAGGACATGCAAAGCCAGGTAAGGGACTTCCAAATCACTGACGCCGGTAATTTCGACGCGTCTGATCACGCGTGCATCATGATCAGACTCCAGACCTCCGTAGGTTCGATTAGTCATAGAAAGAAGAGGAAGACGCCAGCGCCGCAGATGGAGCCAAATGAGATGGACATGCTAGTGAGACAACTCGCGAAATCAGTACGACAGGAGCCCGAGCCTCTCGCGCGATTACAGACCAGAATCAAGGATGGGCGAATCAGCAATTGGAGGAAAAGACTCAGGGCAATCCGGAAATTGCCTGGCGCGCTTGCAGAAGCGGCGATCCGAGATGAAGGCACGGAGCTGAGGCGACGAGTGAAGAGGCGCACCAGGAAACTACGCAGGCAGACGCAGAAGGCGGCTCGAGAGGTGCTCACCAGCAAAAAGGGTAACAAGGACTTTCACAGACTGATACAGAAAGCACAAGGACGGAGGCAGCGGAAGGCATGTCCTCTGGGCACTCCAGCACTGGTTTCACACTTCAGCAACATTCTTGGCGACATCGCCCCGGAGGCTTTTGATTATCAAGCCATCGAGGCATTCATTGCAAGAGACCTAAGAGGCACTGAAATCCTGCTATCTGCCCAAGCAAGAGGCACTTCGATGACAACTTTCATGCAAGCACGAATGTCGGCGAGCCTAGCCTGGGATGAAGTGGACATCAACTTGGCTCTCAAACAACAGAAGCCCAACTCAGCGCCAGGCCTGGACAAGCTCACCGTGACAGAAGTCAGAAGCATTGAACCGGCGAGGCTCGTGTCTCTCTTCAACGACGTCATTGACAAGGGAATTGTCCCAGCCGACTGGAAACTTGGTCACATCGTGCCAATATACAAAGGTAAAGGAGATGTCCTGTGTGCCGATAATTACAGAGGCATTACGCTGCAACCTATCATCAGGAAGACATTCACGTCAGTGATCAATGCGAAACTCATGAGATGGTGCAACGATATGCATGTGCTCCCCGCATATCAAGCAGGATTCAGGAAGGGCTTTCATTCATCAGACAATCTGACCACTGTGCGAATTATGGTGGAGTCGTCCCAGCTACGGCGCAAACCGATCTACTTATGCTACGTTGACCTCAGAAAGGCCTTTGATATCGTGGACCGAAAGATCTTGATGCGCAAACTCAAGAACTACGGACTATCTGGACGGCTACTGAACGCTATTGAGCTCCTCTACACAGAAACATACGCCTGCCTAGGTTCGGCAAGCGGCTACTCAGATGCTTTTAAAGTTGACCACGGAGTAGCACAAGGAGATGTGATGTCGCCACTGCTCTTCAATATTGACATGGCCGACCTGGCATTAAAGAGCTCACCAGACACTCCACTCGTCGACAATCAAGAGGTAGGCTTGCTGATGATGGCTGATGACATCAGCCGACTTGGAGGACAAGCTTCAACAAGTCAGACACTGGTGCAGAAAGAATCGCATGCTCATCAACTTCACAAAAACAAGATACCAAGCATTTGCAAACATATCAGCCGCACGCACAGTCGAAATCGAAGCGCCGCCCTTGGCCCTATGCAATGCAGAAGGCGTGGTGACTCATATCTCGAAGTGTGATAGGTACAAATATCTCGGCTTTGAAGTTACGGCCAAGCACATGGCCCGTGGTCCAGCAAACAGCATCTTGCCAATATGGCGATCAACGCAGCAGCGGCGTCCAACAGAATTCACAGCCTGACCCCAGTGGTCGGTCACCTGTCGATTGACTTCAAGAGATTGCTGTACAAGAGCTACGTCGACTGCTATGTGGCATTTTGCGCCCAGATTACGTTTGATGCGCCGCTGGCCCACAGCAAGTGCTTGATATCGATGCAAACCAAATTCTGCAAAAGAGCGCTTGGGTTGTCCAGAGGAGCGCCGTCGGCCATCGGCACTGTCGACCTGACGCTGCTTCCAGTAGCAGCCAGGATGAGAGAGATCGCGGTGAAGTACATACGCTACTTGGAGGGTATTACGGACGAGAGAGTTGTTGGCCTAGCACTGCGTCAGGCGAAGACCAACGCTGAGAAGTTCCCCAAAAAGAAGACTTGGTATGCACAGGTCAAAGCTCTGACAGACCAAGCTGGACTCTCGCAATCTCAGGAAGATTGCCCAGTGAAATTCTCCGACTGGCTGTGGATGCAGGAACACGCAAATTGGCAGAAGACTATCAAAGAAAAAGCTTG
>QXDU01000288.1:0-20938 GCA_003717275.1 Protomyces pachydermus | reverse complement strand
TGTTGAGTCGCCCAAGTCATAGCCTTCATTACCAGGATGAAAGAGATACGCAGCATTCAAGCTATTCGCTCGCTGGAATATCCGCGCATCTGGTGCCAATAGGAACGAACACTGCAGAGGTACTCCTAACATCTTGTGTGGATTGATGGTGATGCTGTCTGCGAGGTTTGAACCTTTCAACAAGATCTTGTACTTGTTACTGAATGCAACGCCACCACCCCACGAACCATCAATGTGCATCCAGAGATTGTGACGCTTGCAAATGTGGCTAATCTCCTCAAAGGGATCAAATGAGCCAAGAACGGTGGTGCCTGCCGTCGCATTGACATAGAAAGGAGTTCGACCTTGCTCTTTCGCTTTGACGATCGCAGCTTCGAGCGCTTCCGGAATGATGCGTCCTTGTGCGTCGATATCCACTGCAATGACCGCTTTCCGTCCGAGGCCAAGCAAGATGGCTGCCTTTTCAACCGAATAATGACCATGTCTGCTCGTAAAAAGCACAAACCTGTGAGACCCTGGACCTTCATCTTTGGTATTTGGGAAGAGTGTCGAACGTGCTGTGACCATAGAGAGCGTGTTGGACTGGGAACCACCGGGCATCGTCAGTCCACCGCACTCTGCCGTGGTGTAGCCAAACAGCCGTGCCATGGCCTGTGCTGTGTAAATCTCCATCAAGCTCAGTACTGGCGAGACGTGAAAAACGTGTCCATTTGTGTTGAGGACCGCCAGGAGTAATTCGCTAATGACGCCGATCGGATTGGTCGATGCAAAGAGCTTGTCCATAAATCCTGGATGCCAGGTGTTGGCACTGTACTTCAAACTCTTCTCAAGAAGTGCTAGGAGGGTGTCCTTGCCGCATGGGTCTTCCGGAAGACTCAATTGTAGCCTGTCGGAGAGCTTCTTGCCGTCGAAGTGGTCCAGCACCTTGGCTTTCTGAGAGTCTGCCTGAGCGATCCATGGCAAGAACTGCTGCTTGAATGACTGTAGCAGGTCATCGAGCTCCGCTGCCGTACTGGCCGCGCTTAGGGATGCTTCGTTCATATGATGGTTTGGCGCCTTGTGAGTGTCGCGTAAAGAAAGAAATTCAAGTCGCACAAAGTCGCATCACGATGGCGTCTATGGATGACGACACATGGCCTCTAATCTCGTCATCTATCTCTGCAAGGTCTAGCGGCTAGTGGGCACTCAAGTCAGTGACGCCCTGCAGGTAACACTTCTTCTTCTCGTCCTCTGGCTTGTCCAACTTCTTCAACAAGCCAGAAGCAACGTCGTATACCATGCCATACACCTGCAGGCCTCGACTTGCCTCAGCTTCATAGACGTAATTGATACGCTCAAGCTTCCTCACCTGAGCCAGCACATTGAGTTCCACTAGCCGCGCAGCCCGTTCCTCCTTATCCTCAATTGCATGCAAGTCCTTTTCATTCGCTGCACGGACATCGCGGACATAGCGCAGCCAGTTATCAATCAAGCCGAGCTTATTGGTACCCAGTGCAGCATTGACACCGCCGCAGCCATAGTGTCCACAGACAATGACGTGCTGAACCTGCAGCACCTCCACAGCAAACTGCACAACACACAGCATGCTCATATCGCCGTTTGCAACGACATTGGCGATGTTGCGGTGAACAAAGACCTCACCTGGTAGAAGGTCCAGCACAGTTGTCTCTGGTACGCGCGAGTCTGAGCATCCGATCCACAGAATCTTGGGAGCCTGCGAGGACGACAAGGATGGGAAGAAGTCTGGAGCTTCCTTTTTGACACGCTCAGACCAAGCCTTGTTACGGTCCATGAGATCTTCAATACTTGCATCCTGGCTGAAATAGTGGTTCTTGCCAGCTTCTCCTAGCATCTGCAACGAGACCGTCTTGGCTGCTTCCCGCTGAGCCGCCCGTCGCTCGTCATTCGCCTGCTTGGCTTTTGCGATTTGTGCCTCTGACATGTCTCGTTGGGCTTGTAGTAGTTTCTCAAGTACTTCCTTGTTGGCCCTCTCCGTGGCTTTATTGGAGAGAGACTTGTTGCTGGAGGATGTGTGGGTGCGGTATCGGGAACGCTTATCGCTGCTGACACGCTGCGCATTCGCACGCCCACCAGCTGTATATGCAAAGGACGACCACGCGCGGCCCTGTGACCTTGTTGCAAGGCGGAAACATTGTGCAGGAGAGGTGCGAAGTAGAGACATGGCAAGCCTCGATCGATGGGAGCCGGTCGTTGAGGAGCTTTATCTGCTGCAGCTGGTTGAGATCTAACAGCCAGATGACAGCTGAGATCTCATGACACTCAACATCAATCATGGAAATCTCATCATGCTCATCGTCGCACCAAGCATCGTGCACCATGCAAACGCATGCAAGGGCAACATGAAAGGCTTGTGCTTTGTCTGGCACTTCGTATGGCCCACCGAAAGCTGCAATCTGAATGACTGATGAACAGATTGCTATGCTTTTCCGGAACTCAAGCTATCACAACGGTCATCTATATCGTATGCTCAGCTAAGAAAGCAGGAAATATGCGCGGCCTAGCATAATCGGCCAAAACCGGAGGCCGTCCGCACATTTTGAGGAACGACACAGATCCAGGGATATCGAAAAATCCTACCATCTACCCCTTTATATATACGTCCTCCGCCATAATGATACATCACGTAGACCACATAAACCTCAAGCATCTTCCGGGTAGGGAATGATCTGGCCTTTGTCATCCCATTGAATTGGCCGTCCTTTCTCATCTCTATCCTTCATGCGCTCATCCTCAGGCTTCCAACTCCCTTCAAAGTCGTGCTTGACCATCGCCATGGGATGATCAAAGGGTTCCGAGCCCATATGCCCTTGCCCAGGTGAGAAGCCAGTAATGGGCAGCACAATCACATCCCCAAACTGTCGCTGCTCTTTCATGCCCGTCATCTGTCGCCAGCCTAATGGCTGGCCCAATGCCTGTTGCATACTGTTGGCCTGTATTGCTCCACTCTCCTCTGAATTGAGGTAGCGAAACACAGCATCTGTCCACATCGCAGGTCCAGTCAGTTCGACGGCACTATCTCGAGGATAGGAAGCAAGCAAGCCTTGTTGCTTTAGAGACAGTATTTTGTCTGTGATATTGACAATCGCCTCAACGAGCGCAGGATGGCCTGGTTTCGCTCTCAGTGTCCACTGCACCAACTGTATCCGGCGAGAGTACCATTTGTGCCAGTCTTCGCGATCAGGATCTGCCTCAATTCCTACGACAAGACCATAAGTGTCGTAAGGAAAGTGTGCCGGCACCCAGTCCCAACATGGCTTTAAGCAATCCGTGTCGATATCGCTGTAAATGCCGCCTCGAGCAAGCAAAATCAGGTATCGGAAAAAGTCTGCTTTTAGAATGACATGAGGCATGGCATCATACGCCTCAACCACTTCGGGCGTCGCTTCAAATAAATGATGGATGAGCAGGCGGGCCACTTCATCTGTAATGACTTCATGCACATACGTCGGGTGCTGCTCCGTCCATGTGGCTTCCTGTGTCCGGAACCCAAAGTCTTTGTCGGTAGGCGTCGTCTTCCAAGTCTGCCAGATAAAGGCCGGGAAGAAGCCCTCAACGTCGTATGGAAAGTCAAATCGCAGCTTCTCGCCGAGGGTCATGCGCGTCCTTGCTACAGATCCTTGCCGTGTGCGTGCTTTTTGCCTGCGATTCGGCCGTGATTGTGCGGAGTTGATGATGGTGTCAAGGGACTGTGTAGCAGCTTCATGGACTATCGCATGGTCCAGCACCTTGACCGTATCACCTGCAGCGTCCTTCTGACTTACGAGCCTCGGCAGAAACAACCATAGGCATAGTAGCAAGAGAGATGATATGGAAACGAAGCGTAGAGATCGCACTGCCATGTTGAATGGTTCCTGACAGCTACTATCGGTGTCTGAAGCTCACAGCCACTCTGCCAACGTCTTGTCAACTGCTTCTAATGCATAATCGATAGCGCCGAGAATGCAAAAACAGTCGTGCTAGGTATCGCCTCAATCGAGCAATGTGTTCCTACCTTACCAATCGTCCTCTCTGCTGGTGAGGCCGTGGCTAAGCTTGCACACTTGTCTGTCGCTGTTGATGTTCCTTGTCGTGCAAAATGACGACGCGCCAAGTCCCAACGGCCACAAACTGTGACACGAGACGACTGAAATGAACCGATCTCGCGCCAGCACTGCGACGCGCAGGAAAAGGCTCGCTGATGACTGAGAATGATTATTCTAAGATTCGCTGGCTTGCACAAGTCAATGTGCTACGAGCTCTAAACAACAGTAAAGGTCGAGGACTTAGAATTGATGCAGCTCATTCGGATTTCGGCGCCGCATCATCAAACTCATTGCTCTTCCACCCAGTCTGATTCCTCCAACTCCCATGGAAGTGGTGTCGTACCATCGCCATGTCAACGCTGGCTGGCTTCGACCCATCGCTCCAGCTCGGGCGAGAAGCTTGTAATGGACAGCATAATGACATCTCCGAACTGGCGCTGTTCCTTTCCTTTATGCCCGTTAGCTTTTCTCGCCAGTCGATCGCTCCTCCCGAGATGCCTTGTAGACTCTTCAGACTCGTCCGAGCCGAAGTGACGAAAACTAATATCTGTCCACAAACCAGGCCCAGTCTGTCCTCGACTTGCGCTGATTGAACCGATGCAGCCAGACCTTGTCGCTTAAGGACGAGTATTGCGTCAGTGATAATGGCGACGACGTCTACGAAAGCAGAATGGCCTGGTTTAGCTTCGATCGTCCACTGCGTAATATGTAGTGGTCGAGCTAGTCGCCTACGCCATTTGCCTCATGCGTATCTGCTTCAATGCCATTCACGAGTCCGAAAATTTCATGTGGAAAATGAGGCGGCACCATTACCAAATTGGTTTCAAGCATCTGGTGTCGACGTCGGTATACGTGCCTCCACGCGCGAGCAGAATGGCGTACCGAAAGAGGTCTGCTTTCAATGTTGGACTGGGGACGACTTTCCCGCTGCACCACAAAAGCTCTCAAGCAATCGGACACAGGGTCGGTGCTCCATATACCATTGCACCTGCGTACAACATTCAATGCGGCGTGGGCCATCGCATCATACGCCTCGACCACCTCTGGCGTCTTGGCAAACAGGTGATGCATGAGCCGTCGTGAAACGTCGTCTGTAATGACTTCATCAGAATAATGCGGATGCTGCTCTGTTCACGTCGACATGTGATCATTCAAGTTTTCATCAAAGTCCTTGTGGTCTGGTCCAACTTTCCAGGTCTGCTAGATGAAGGCAGGAAAGACGCTTCTGGCGTCGTAAAGAAAGTCTTCTCGCAGCTTCTCACGCAAAGTCATGCGTCTTCTTGCCGCAGACTGTCGATTAAATGCTCTCTGTTTGCCTGACAACCAGGAAACCGTAGTTTTGATGCTCCACTTGTGCTCCTGGGAAGCGACTTGCTTGATAGACGAGCGGCCCACCACCTGGAGTGTCGTGCTAGCTTCGTCCGTGTTGCTGGTGGATATGGACAGAAACAAGACAATAATACAGAGGTCATCGCAACAAATCGCAAACATCGAAAACGAATTTCCATGGTTTTTCGCAGACAAACCTTGGTACCGTGGTGGATCTGCTTTTTGGCGCTTAGTATGCCGAGGCAAGGCGCAAATGGTGCTAGTGGTTGAGAGCTGTTCCACAAAAGTCGTGTGGGAGTGAACACGCTGCCATTCGTATTTACTGCCCCTGACAGCCCCCGGCATTTTGTTGTGTGATATCTCCGTTTCCCCGGCATCGACCTGAGAGCTAGCCTCCAGCCTGTATAGTCAAGGCGATGAAAGGCCTTACGCAAACTGCGCGAAAACTATGGCCTCTCTGGTAAAGAAATGACAAGCAAGCAAGCGTTATATAAGAGTTGTTGGAAGCTGCCAAATATTCGATCGGCTGACAGTCGGTGGCAACGACAAATGCCTGGATGCTGGCGCCGACTAACGATGTTGAACAATCAACAAGCTGAAAGGCCTCCGGCGTGCTGCGCACGCCGTTTTATTAAGGATTGTGGCACGTGATCCTAAAAGCTTGACGTGGACACATTTCGCTTTTCCTAAGGTTTGACCTATTGTATGCATTTGGACTGCAGTCGTCTTTGCATTGATCATAGTCTACCCAAAACTACATAAATCGACGAAAGCGCAGATCCAACTTCCGCTTCTTCGTCGGCGTTGTTCCAGTTGCGCTTGCGACATATGCTTCATTGTCCATCTCAAGCGCTATTACACCGTGGCGTTTGACAACGTCGGCCCTCAATCTGAAGCCAATAAGCCCTTTCTGGCTCCGGTAAAAGGTCATGTCAAAGCCGACAGTAACGACATCACCTTCTTCCAAGTCCCAGAAATCGATTTCGCTGCCGTCTTCGTCGTACGTCGTAGGAAAGGCAAAGCCATTGGCGTACTGCTCCGGCGAGAGATGCTGGAAGAGATGCCGAGGGTCAGGAATCTCTTTACCGATGCATTGCGTTCCTGGAATGAGATCACTTGGAGCTTTCTTGCATTTTTTGCACAGAAAGGTTTTGAATTGTAAGTGGCCTTTGAGCAGTTCGCCATGGGAGCGTATCTGCCATGGCTTGTGGATATTCATGCTATTGTTGCTATCGAGCTCCGCATTTGCCATATCAGCTAAGATTGTTAGTATGGATTGTGTAATATGCGCATAGGCGTAGTGAAGATGACAGTCGTTGGCTTACCCGGCTTTTCTAGAGCTTCTTCATAGATCGTCTCGTATTGCTTGCTGGTAACTTGCAAGTTGAGCACAATGCTGGCGTTTTCTGGATGCGCGTCCTTGTTCTGGTCGTCATAGTCGCCATAGGGACCGACCTTTGAGTCTTTTGCGACAACACCTACGACTTCCCAGATGGGCTCTTGCTCTTCAGACTCACCGGTTCGCGTATTCTTAACCGCTTCGAGCCAATGCCTATCCTTGTATTGCAGGCCATTGGTTGTTACTGATACAGTAATGACCTTGCATAAGCTTGTCGAATATTCAGCACTTTTACCTTGAAGGATTTTCAACATCTGACCATCAAAAGTGGGTCTAGTGCGTTCTGCCATGTGGGACTCTTGATTTGCGACTTTTGCTTTGCGTTTCCACTCATCCGTATGAATATCTTGTGGTTGGCGTGTAAGGGACTGTGGTGAGCGTCAAACTGTGTTGTTATTTAATTTTATGGCTGTTATTCAGGGGTCACTTTTGTTCTAGACTGTTCTCACATTCAAATTGTCGAATTGGGTTTGATTTTGCAGCACGTGCATGCACATCTGTTGACACTTTTGATATGCTTTTCTAGTTGGCTAGTCAATAATCTGATCAGAGGTGGATGGACCAATATTTCTGGGAAGACAATGTGTTTTGTGCGTTGATAAACCAGGTTTTTGCGATACTGACATATTGGCAACATTGGCGACTCTCGAAAAAGCGACATACGGTTGACCGTGGGTGAAGCAGTCTTGTCGCAAGTTGACTCCGACAGCGATTGCCTTTGAGCTTTGTTGATTGTCATGCTGAAAGCAAAGCGTATCGGAAATTGCTGGCGAACTATTCTCCAAGGGAGACCATCAATGTCGTTGCTCGTCAATCTGAATCGAACCAAGGTCACTTCGCGTCCCTTGAATCGCCCAGTCATGGCAGTTGTAGGGATGCAATCTTTACCGAGTTGCGACACAATAAGGCGTGTCCCGTTGCAAAGACCTTAGCGCTGATTGATGTTGCGTAATAACATGACAGGCGCTCCTATCTTCAAGCCCAGCTTACTAGGTGGCAATGATGCAGAGATCATGGCTTCCAGCCACTCCGGCCCCGATTGACTGGCCCGACTGTGATGACCATTGTCGCTCTCAACTGTATCAGTGGCATCATAAGTATGCATTTCTCCATCCATGCGTGACAAAACAGCGTCATTAATATGCTGGACAGTGCTATTATGAGGGGCAAGAATAGCTCTCTCTGCCAAAAAGTCAGCTGACCCTGCGTGCCTGCTGAGCAACTCCTTTGAATAGATGTTGTCGATGAAGGCATACGCATTGGTGAAATGACTGACGTCGTCAGGGATAGTCAGCATACCTTGCTCCGCGCCGTTGTTCTTATATGTCATATCGTGGAGGAATTCGTTCCACTTAGCATTTGCTGTGCCAGGTTGCAAACGCTGATTTTGGGTCAAAAGAATGACACGCAACTGTTGCCAGAATGGAGCGAAGCGTATGCTTGCCTCCATAGTTTCTTCTGGTAAGCCACGCCGGACGACAGATAAGATTTGGGCAAGGTCACCGCCAAAAACTACTGGATTGCCACCAGAGAACTTTCCCAGATCATTTCGCATGTCCCTGAGAGTTGCATCGACTGCAATAACGTCGGCCTTATGTTGCTCAACCACTTCATTCCAGATGACAAGAGTCGTTTGACGTAGCAACTCTGCCAAATGCTATGAACGACTGAGGTTGCAGGCATAGTTCTCTGTTGCATTGATTGGAATTTTGAAACGTGAACGAGCCGTATTCCCTTCAGGTGAAAGCAAGGATGCTATACCGGTAGAAGCAATGGTGAGCACAATCTGCTTCTTCCTGCGAAACGTTGCTGCGATTGTCTCATGCAAATACGTTTTGTCAGTTCCGCCAGCTCCAAGTACAATGAATGCTTGTCCGTCATTGGCCTCGATGCCATTGATGTTTGTGTCATAAGCGTGTCGTTGGTCTCGATTGAGGTGAGGCAATCGCTCTTGTACAATGGCATTTTGTTCTGCCTTATCAAGATCAAACTGTTCGCTGATCAAAGCATTGCTGAACGCTTGCGATGTCCAGTTGATGGCAAAGTACGGAAGGCCAACTTCTTGCAATATCTTACCATGTTGAAGGAGATCTTGACTGATGAGGAATAAGCCATAATCATATGCTGCAATCTCTGGGCTTAGTGCAGCAGGTACTGGCATGATTCACGTTCAAATACGCGTTTCAAGTCATCACAGAATTTGAATCGGAAGTGTAGCCACACCTGTTCCGGTATAGGTATAGCTCCCATAATGAGTGTAGACGCGAATGCGGTGCTTACTGAATAGCCAGTAGTGAACTGTCGTGCTTCTTCCACCCAAACGACCAATCGTCATCGTGTTGTATCAAACCACGGGCAATGCAAGCATCACGAAAGGTAGGATACAATCTTCCTCCAGA
Source organism: Protomyces pachydermus (assembly GCA_003717275.1). NCBI lineage: Eukaryota > Fungi > Ascomycota > Taphrinomycetes > Taphrinales > Protomycetaceae > Protomyces > Protomyces pachydermus. Next base: position 11,768 of record QXDU01000288.1, on the reverse strand, counting down.
GGCTCGCAAATCAGTAGAAGTCGTCGGCCCACGGTCTTGAGTAAGGAGCAAACGAAGATACCACTCGTTTCCAGCAAGCGGGCTCAAAGAGTAGATTCGGCCGATGGCCTCCCTGCGTTCGCGCCGTTACCATCTTCCTGGGCGTCCCTCTTTCCATATGTGTGTTCTTGGTATAGAAGATGTCGTCCATCAATGTAAAGTCGATTGAACTCAAAGAACGCCGTGAGCTTGCTTTTAGCATCATCGATGGCCTGTCTTAAGTCGTGCAATTTTGCACCATCTTCCAAACAGATTTGTTGCTCATTTTGCAGATAAACAGGCAAAGCGATCACAGACGGCTCATTGCTATTGCGGTCTTCCATATGCATGCATAACGCTTGGGGGTTGTGAATATCACAGGGTCTATGCGTATGTGCGTGTGCAACCTGAAGTAATGGGTGGAATTACTGCATGGTCCCGACAGAATTGGGCGCAATAGGATTCGGTTGTACTGACATGCTTTGATAAGTCGTGGTGGTGTCTAGTCGACAAGAAGAACCATACGACTATTACCTCGGGTCCACGCGAGGATGGCTTGTATTGGTTGAAGTCGCCGGTGGCCACAGCAATGGCTGCAGTATCGCAAGCGAGCGCGGAAGTTTGGCATCGCCGTTTTGCACACGCTGGCCAGAACATCTTCGATGGGCTGGAGAAGGCAGCTGAGGGTGTCGTGATTACGGGCACAGTGCATACAAAGGACTGTGATGCATGTGCGGCGGCAAAACTCAAGCGCACGCCATTTCCGAAGAAAAGCGAGACGAAGGCCAAGGAAACCACGTCTTCATATCACAGGTTATGAGCGATTGTGAGCAGAAAGAGGACGTGCAAGGTGCCAACTATGAGGGCATCCTAGGCACGAATGCGCAGACTGCCGAGTTCTTCAAGACCCTGAAGTCGCAGGCGGACTGGCGTGTTTTTGAGCGCACTGTCAAAAACCTTACCCGAAGTCAGGACGCGCAGTGGCAAATGCATCGCCAAAGTTCACCGTGTCCAAGACAAGCTCCCTGATAGTTGCGCCAGCAGACATCAGCAAGATTCGATGGTACCTCGCGGAGATAGACCTCCTCCTCTGCATCTCATCGGACTGCCTCTGCACCTCGGCGCGGGACAATGGTCGTGGCTTCTTGCTTGGCGACGACGATTGCTGACCAGCGGTGGCCTGTTCGCCCAGACTGGGGTCGAGAAGCCACTGCGCGTCCTGACTTCGGGTAAGGTTTTTGACAGTGCGCTCAAAAACACGCCAGTCCGCCTGCAACTTCAGGGTCTTGAAGAACTCGGCAGTCTGCGCATTCGTGCCTAGGATGCCCTCATAGTTGGCACCTTGCACGTCCTCTTTCTGCTCACAATCGCTCATCACCTGTGATATGAAGACGTGGTTTCCTTACTCCTACGTGTCCTTTCCGTCCTCATCTTCTTATACTAGTTTCAGGAGGTGCACTCCTGACCCACGTGACTGCTGCCAACACACCTGCTCTATCACAGTTTGGTCACCCCTTGTTCCACTTCATAGGAGCATGCGCCTCTACTTGGCTCCTCATCCGCATCAACCCTACTGCACTTCTCAGGTTGCTTTTGCTTAACACCTCAGCATCCACTTATCACTGTATATATATCTATATATCCACGCATATATCAGATCACACAGCTCAAGCTTATTGCTGCTCATGATCACGTTCCTGAACATCCGCATGTTGGCAGACTGCCAATCTTGGAAGTGCGTTTGCGTGCGGGAGAGTTGGAAGATCTTCTTCAAAGTGGGAGGTGAACTGGCGATGGACGCTTTTTGTACGGAGACTTTCGTCCCCGCAGGTATACACGTGTGCAAATGAGATTGTACCCCTGAATTCATCTCGGGCGAAGTAAAATTGGATCAAGCAAACAAAACCTGAAATTGAGGAACGTGATCAACTGCGGATGTTCAGGAACGCAGAAAAAGCTCTAGCTATCTTGTTGCTTAGCATGGACTTTGCACCACATGTGCACGCAGGCGATTGTCAGAAGCTTTTGGTCTTGTTTCCCTTTCCGAACGGCTACAACGGCAAGATGCGCCACGATGGGTTTTCCATCGCCAAGAAGGACAGCTGTTATGTATTGGTTGACGACGAGATCACGGACAAGTCCGGTATCACAACCCCTCTGCTGCTCAAACCCTGTTCAGCCATCCTTAACACGAATCATTATTGCTGGGTAGTGTTTTTCTTCGACGTCGATGCACAGATCGTCCCGAAGTTGGCCTTAAGCTTGCTTGACGGAAATAACAGGCTCCCAATCTTCCATTACTGCAGCACACAATTCGACGAGACAAGTTCGATCCTCAAGCTTCCACTGGACCAAAAGTTGAAGGATGGTGTATTTGTCAGATATAAATGAGCTTCGAGATTCTGCGGGATTCGAAGTTGGGTCCAGGAGGTGTCTCCTGATGAGTATTGACTCCTGGATGAGGCCTTGGATTCGGGGTTTAAAGAGCTGCAGCGCTGTCCTCTAGGGACTAGTCACTTTTGGCTCAACGGGAATGCGATGTGAACTCCGAATAGGCCTGACAGTATTCTCATACGCTCAATATGTCTTTGAACATCACCTCGACGAACAGGACCATAAAAGATTGTGGCAGAACACGCAGGGATACATGAGGGGTAATGTCCTATGCGCTTACGCCAACACCAAAGGGAACGATCCCTGGTTCCATGTTACATGCAATTTGCTGGGTTGTCCGGTCTAGTCGCCAAAGGAGAAAGCAGGGGCCCTGCTGGACAGGGTCTCATGATCAAGCCCAATTCGACGACTGCAGCATCATGACGCGTTCGACACGCGTACTTGCAAAGCTTCATCCTATAGCAGAACGTAGTTTGCTTCATAAGTGACGTTTTCCTAGATTCATCGCTATCAGTTCTGCTATTCCAGCAATCTCGTAGAGGCCTTGCTGGTCAGTCTCAGCTCAAGAAGTGGTGTTCCACGCCCATTTTGAAAGCATCCGTTGGCGCATTGAGCTTAGAACAATACTCCTCGAAAGACCTTTCGACCATCTCCTTTCCACCATTCAGCAGATCCTCTCCAACAAACTTGCTGTAGATGTTGCTGAAGGCCAGGCGTTTCAATCTAGGCCAGCAAACCTCCGCTACTGTCTTGCCGTCGAGCGGAATCATATTTGGGTACGACCACATGATGGTGATGCGTCGATTCGCAGGAGTCAGGGAAATTGTATCGCCTGTGAAGATGGCCTCGTGGCGTTTGCTGTGGAGCACAGCGCTGCCATCAAAGTGACCACCAATGCGACAAAAGCTCAAGTCTTGAGTCAAGTGTTCCACTTCCGTGGGAAGCAACGACCAGCTCCCATTCCTGTTCATTTGCTCCTCTGGTTGTGGCTGTCTGGTGATCCACATCTCATCAGCTTTGGAGATAAAGATGGGGCAGTCGAAGACGGCAGCCCAATCCAGCGCAGTGGAATAGTAGTGCGGATGAGAGATGCAAATACGCCCAATACCTCCCTGTTCTTTGATCCTATCGACAGTATTCTCGTCCAAGTAGGCGATACAATCCCATAGCGTATTTGATTCGTGCTCATCTAGCAAGAGGATGGCGCGCTGCCCAATGGCAAACTTTGGTTCGGTGTGGATTGACCAGGCAGCCAGTTTGCCATTGTGTGGTAGCTTTGTGAAGACATTCTTGTAGTTTTCTTCTCTCATCTTCTTCAATGTGGTCCACGTTTGGCCATGAGAAGGCACAAACTGGCGAGCGTCTTGGCAAATGAAACATTCGGCAGGTGTAGACAAGCCGCCGTACTGCTGCCCGCATGCCGTACAAATGGGAAAGTCTTTGCTCTGCATGTCATTCAATTCAACCATAGCGGCTGAGTTGTCTGATCCCGAAGTTGTAGTCAAGCGATTACTCGTAGAGTCGTTCGAGTCGTCTGGGTTTGACTTCTAGGCCATCAAGCATGAAAGTTCATGAGATGGATTGTACGATTCAACTAAAAAAGAGACTATAGCTTGCTACTAGGTCACTTGAAAGGCAACCATCACTTCCTCTTGGTGAACAAGAGTTTGAGCTCCTTGCATGCTGTGACCAGCTTATTCACGCCATGCTTCTCCAGGAACTCACCTAATCGCCCACAAGGCGCATAGATATACTTGGTGGCAAGGCCTGCAGCGTACAGTGTGACTGGCACCATGGTGGCGCAATAGAGGATATAACCAGAGACAAGCCATGCGTGAGGTGCATTGTCCATATCATCATGCTTGATGAGGTGTGCGAGTGGATCACCAAAGAGCTCAATCACATCTGTCTGTATGAGGAACAGCATGTATGAGTGTTTACCCACATGCTGTAGGAATCGGCCCTCAAGAAGACGTCGAAGAATTCGTAGCTGGGAGACGCAAGTCACCAACAGACTACCACCCAGCATGAGCCAGAAACGACCAAGATGTTCCGTTTTGCTGAACTCTTTCGGGACATGGTCAAAGAACCAGTTGAAACCAGGCAGGTGTTTCTCAGCTCTAGGCGCTTTGAAGGGCATACCGCACAGGTACCATGCTACGACGAATAAAGTCCACCAAAGTCCTTGCAGCCAAAATTGTGGCGTTGCAACAGTGATGACGGTGTCTGGCGCCTCCTCTGCAGTGTGGGATTCCTGCCAAAGCAAAAACTCTGCAAACAGCATGCCAAAGAGGTAGTTGCTGGTCCACCAAGTGCCAGTCGACAAGTAGTAGAGAAGAACAGCCAGCTCAATGACAATACGGTAGCGAGCCTTACTGAGCCAGGACACGACAAAGAGGGTCGAGTAGCAGGCAAAGCTTGCAAACATTGAGAGTGGCACTGTCCATGTACCAAACTTGTAGCCATGGCTCATTTCAGAGTGTACCACGATCTTACGCCAAGGGTTGCAGAACTCCACGCTGGCTTTTGCCCAATGCCAAATTTGCATGATGAAGTTGTCCTTTGCGTGTTCTTCATAGTAGCGCAGATTCAAGGCAACCATGAGTGCGGTGATGAATGTGAGAATGAGGATAGGCAAGTAAAGTCGAATCACTCGTCGAAACATGCTGCCAAGGATGGCTGAGTAGATGCGTTCTGTTTCACCATCTCGAATCTTGCGCAGGTAGCCATACGTGATGACAGTACCGGATATCATCATGAATGTATTGAGCATAGCTTCACCAGATGCATAGACGTTTCGAAGGAGTGGTAATCGCCAAAGATGAAATGTCCGGCCCTCTGAGCCAAACATACGATCCACATCCTTGCCAAACATGCGACAATGGAGGAAGTAGATGAAGACTTCGAGTGCAGCAAGGCCGCGAAGACCATCAATCCAAGTGGTCCGGTGAACTTTGACTTGCACTGGGTAATTGAAGAACAAGCGGATCTCTGTACGCAACGACGGGGAGATAAGCCGGTGAATCCAAGTATCAGTCTCCACAGACTGTTGCTCAATCTCACTGGCATCCTGCACCGGTGGCCCCGGCATCTTGTCGGACATGTTGACGTAGTGGGCTGTCAGTCTTGCTAGTTCGTGTAGTTCTAGAGTGAAAGCCTCGTCGCTGCATCGCAACGTGTCCTTTGTGAATTGGCCCAAATTGATGTGACATGGGAGGTGTGCCCCTGGTCAGGGGAAGTCTGCCCGCATGACTGCTAAATGGCAGCAATTGTCCAGCCGATTGAAGATGACCTGAATGATGCGACTATACAATGACCTGGCTCTGGCACCGCTCAATCGTCATCAACCTGTGGCGGAGACGTAAAAGCAGAAACACACTTGTCATCTGAACAAATCAGGAGCAGTTGACGACTCCTGAGCGCTGAAAAATGCTAGAAAGTTGAAAGACAGTGGATGCTACAAGTGAATAGCTGCGTTATGCCAAATCTATGCATCGTCCACGAACTGTCCCTCTAGCCATTTTGCAAAGCGAATGGAGGGATCGTCAACGTATCGCGTGACCCATCCTGAAACAGCAAAGACAAGGGGTAGGTTGAATGACCAAAATGCAAAATAGACAAAGTAATTGGCAGCTCTGCCTTGCGGGACCATGAAGGTGATGGTTCCCTTGCCATCCAACGACGGAACATCCAGCGGTGTTGATACCAGACTAGAGACGAAATCCTTGAAATGCACGCCGACGAGTTCCAAGACGTACGTGTGGACGAGGTACATCATGAAGGAGATCTTGCCGAGATACTGCAATGGTCTGCATTCGAACAGAAGCTTGACGGGTGGGAGCTGGGATATGCAAGCCACCAGCAAGCTGCCGGAGATCATCCACCAGAAGCGACCTCCTTCTTCAATGAATCTGAATGATTGTGGGACATGATGGTAATACCAGTCGAATCCAGGCAGTGAATAGTCTGCGTAATGCGCATCAGGTAGGCCACAGACATACAGGCACCAAATGAGCAGTACAAACCAGACAGCTTTGATTGCCAGTCTCAGACGACCTGTGGGTTGGCTTGCTGCTTCGGCTTCTTGGTAGAGTAGAAAATCAGCGAGTAAAATTCCCCAGAGAAAGTTAAGAGACCACCAGTTGCCCTTGACGAAGCTGAAATAGCACAGCATGAGCACAACAGCTGTCCGTTTCCGTGTATCGGCAATGCGCGACACTGTGAGTAATGTGACCCAACACACAAAACTGCCATAGAATTCAAGCGGTAGGGTCCACATGGTATGTTCATACTTGTGAACCAGATCATAGGCATGGTCGTAGTCATGCCAGGGATTGGCGAAATCGCGACAGGCGATCATCCAGTGCCAGACTTGCCCAAGGAATGACGGTTGTTCAATATGCTGATCATGCCGTATTCCGAAAGCAATGGTGAGCATACCAAAGAAAGATACAATCACAGCAGGTAAGTATATCCGAATACCACGCCTAAACATGGCAGATGAAATGGCTGGGTAGAGTTTTGCATGTTGTTTCGTTCGGATGAGGCTGAGGGAGCGTTGTGTTAGGACTAGACCAGAGATGATGAAAAAGACATTGACCATAGAATGGCCTGAATGGAAAATGTTTCTGATGAATGGAAGCCGCCACCATTGCCGTGTATCGACACGGGATCCATAGGCAGGGTTATAGTCTTGCCCAAGGAATTTGAGATGGTAATGGTACACAAGTACTTCAAATGCCGCTGCTCCACGAAGTCCATCGAGCCAGGCTGTTGGGCGAATCTTGAGATGGGGCTCTGGGTAGCAAAAGAAGTGCCGAATGGCAGCGCGTGTTGTGTGATTGGGCGTGCGCAGAATTGGTTTCTGGTGGTCGACGGCGCGTATGTCGAGGCCTGCCATTTCGATATCACCGGGCGCCTTGCCTGCCATGGTGCTGCTGCTGCTATTGATGACTACTGGGATGCGAACATTTATAGAGAAGCTCCAGGGCCAAGTGGACCGTGGTCCGTGCGTGTGTGTGCTTCCTCTGCGCGGAGAATTTTGGGAGTGAGCGGCGGATCAAGTGCTGCGGGGGGGCAACTGCGCATCTGTGTAACACTGAAGATGTCCTTGCATTGTCTACTCGGGATATGTAACAGAAGTCCATGCAATGTCTGCTCTAGATCTATGCTTCCTTCTCGCCCTCAGACTCGGCAGCAGTCTCTGCCTCTGTCTTCCCTGCTTCAGGCTCAGCTGCTGCCTCCGCCTCAGTCTCCTTCTCCTTCTCCCCAGCATTGCCCTCGTCCTCCTTCGCCTTCTTTGGCTCTGGCGCATCAGCTTCAGCTTCAGCCTTCTCCTCTTCGTCCTGTGCTTCATCTGCTTTGCGCTTGTCACCAGCGGCAGGTGTTTCTTCATCCTTCTTTGCCTTCTTCTCCTTCTTCTCCTTTTTCTCTTCCTTCTCCTCCTCTTCCGGCTTGTCATCCTCCTCCTTCTTTGTGTCCTTCTTACTGCTGCCACCAGCCTTCGACGCCTTCTTCAACGAGTCGTGTCCCCAATTCTTGAGCGACTTGTAACTCTTGGTCTCCTTGAGTTCTGCCTCTGACTTGCGCTCCTTCATCCCTTCCTCCTGTGCCAAGTGACGCTTGCAGTAACTGACCACTTTACGCATATGGTCGATATCCTCCTCGGCATACTTGTCTTCCTGCCTGTCTGGATTACTTTCAAGGATCTTGATGATCTTGTTGCCAGAATCATGCCCGACTGTCTCACCCGAATCGCCACTGCTGCCCGTCCACCCTGCTGATTTGGAGTCTTCTGTCTCGAGCCACGCTTTGAGGTCTTCTGGGGTCATGTTGACGAGCTCATTGAACTCAGAGATGACTTTGCTTGCTTCCTTGACCATATTGTAGTTCGTGTCTAGCTTCCAAGGGTGGTTTGTTGGGTGTGCAGGTAGAAATGAGTCGATGAGCCGATGACATCCATGCTCCCCTGCCCAGATCCTTTGATGGACGCAATTCATCTTACCGATGGAAACCGAAACGGCACAATATTTGGATACAATTGCCAATATCAAAGGATCTATGGAGAGCAGCATGAGGCGTGCTTCTCAGAGACTACTACAATACTTCATACTGAAGAAGGACTAGCGAAGTCTTCCAAATGAGTTGACAGGGCCAGTCACATGCTCTTGGGGCGGACAGTCCGCTTCACCTTCAAAGCGGCCACAGAGGTCTGCAGGCTCTGCACTGACACAGTCACTTTGCAAGGTTGGGTGCCGCCCTGTCTCCTGTGTCGTAAGCGTTGATACGCGCTCAAGGGGCCGTTCGAAGTGGAACCTCCAGGGTTGGTTGGCTGGTCGCCACGCGCGCGCACCCAGAAGGTAAATTCACGCGTATGACTCCACGCTTGTGCTGTAGTCTCTACCTGCCCGCAGGCTGCGCTAGCCTGTTGTCGACTGGCAACGGCAAGCAGAGCGCCAGGCTGGCAGTCTCGAGCTCGAGACGAACCTTAAGTACCCAACAACACCTGATCATAGGCTGCATGCTCTTTGAGCAAGTCGAATCAAGATCTCCTCGTATATAGTCCTCGAAGTTCATTCTGCTCAATGTCCACACGGCCTGAGCCCGTCTATACTAGCCACTCGCTAGACGACACTTTGCCACGCAAGCTCGTATGTATGCTACCCTTTCATGTCAGTGAGCGGCTTTGGCAGTCACCTCTGCCACATCATTACTCTGACTAGATGAGACAGCCTGGAGCATACTGCGCAGCTGTGAAACCACGGCACACGTGCTCAGTACTGACCCATAGTAAGCAATCTCACAAAAGCGCTAGACAAGCTGAGCTAAGGCCAGATGTGGCAAGCTATTTACAAGAAAAGCTCCCTACATACGGCGAGTTCGCGTGTTAGAGAGCACAGACTGTGTCTGACTCGCTATCTCCTCATAAGGCCGTCTTCTTCGACAGGCACAACACTATGATGCAGGACGATCGCGGGCGACCGCAAACGGCGCCAGCAAGGTTGACCCAGAGGAGCATCACAGACTTTTTTGTCTCGAGTGGAAGAACTAGCAAAGCTGAGTTGCCCAAGGAGAGAAGTCTGCTCTCCTCTCGATCATCTTCCGCATGGAATATCAGCACATTCCCGGTACACGAGGTTGTGCTGCGCACCCTTGCACGCAGCGCCGAATTTGAGCAGGCAGAGAATGCAATCTGTACCTCCATCCTGCCCATTATGCGTCGCCTGATGAAGGCAGATGCCTCACACACGTACGCAATCAGCTTGGTGGACTACAAGGGGCAGCCAAGCATCCTGATCGTTGTGTCCGAGCCCGACCGTGTGAGGGGACTGCTGGAGGGCTCATATGGCGGACTCCCTGTCGTCTTACTCAAAGGCGTAGTGAGCACGCGCGTCTCACCAGCCGATTGGACGACAGACAGCAAAAATCTCACTCAGCAGATCGGCGCCAGTATCTCATGTGCAGGTGATCCGCACGCCGGGACGTTGGGCTTGTTCGTCCAGCAAAAGTCTACTAAGGCCGTCTGCGCTTTAACTTGCGCCCATGTAGCACAGCCAGTTCCGGCAGTGCCAAGTGTGCCCGACAGCTTTCAGCCGTGTCGCATTGTGTGCCCTGCTGATGCCGACTTGAAAGAGATGCTCGCCTGGCTTGACACTACCATCTCCAAGCAGGAAAATAAATTCGCTTGCTACGAGACTGAGCCCCAAAATTGGCGCGCTACCGCTCTCTGCCGAAAAGCACTCGCCGACAGTCGTCAGCAACGAGCTACGCTTCTGTCGCAACACGACTTCGGCACGGTCTGCGCTATGAATGTCCATATGCCCACTCCATCGGATCCCTTTTACAGCGATTGTGCTCTAGTGCGCGTGGCTGATGCAGCGAATCTCTCCATCGAAAGGAATATGATCGATCTCCGCAATCATGTCTGCGACGGCTTTCTGGACCCTGAGACATTGACGAACAGGCAAACGTTGGTCAAGATAGGTCGGTCGACTGGTCTGACAAAAGGTCGCGTCAACGGCTACAAGTTTGTTGCCTCAATGCACAGCCCGTTTGGATTGGCCGAAGAATTTTGGTCGTTCGCGACATGGCTAGAAGATTATCAAGCCGTGGTTTCGCGCTCGGGTGATTCTGGCGCGGCCATATTCTTAAACGGCGAGTCCAAAGCTGTTGGCTTGCTATTTGATGGGGCCATGGTGGAAGTAGACACGCCCCATGGGCTCAAGTTTGTCGACTTAACCCTCTTTCAAAGTATCATCGAAGTCGCCACGCTGCTTGACTTCGAATGCTTGGAGACTTAGAGGAGATGTCATTCGCAAAGTCCGAATCTGAGAACGCCACCATTGGTTGAGCATCTTTTTGTCGTTTGTACTGTAAGACTGTGTCGATACTGCCGTACAGGTAACCAAGGACACGCATTGCACCTTGCCAGTGATCTTGTGTAGGATTCTTGGCATATCGAGCAAGGAGCGCAACTGCGAATCATACATCCGGCCTTGTCAATAGTGAGACAAAAAAGAGCCGACCGAGTAGCACGACGTATCCACGCTCCGGTACTGATGGTGCTGAACTCATAAGCAAAAACTTGTAGTGAGTCCTTTGCCATTGGCGATGTAAAGCGTTGGCGAGGTGTGTTGATTTCATAGTCCTTCAAGAGCTTGTTGATTTACACCGCTTGCGAAATTGTCACAGAGTCTGCTGTTTGGTACACCGAAACACCCAACATACTGTTACCACTATCCTGGTTAGAGTAGCCGCGATCATCAATGTCCATTATCGATGAGATGTCTTTGAACACTGAATCAATGTGCCCTTGATCCCCGGCGACCACGAAGTCGTCGACATAGAGAAGTAACAATGCCGACTCACCCTTGAATGACGTTGTGAATAGAATGCCAAAGGAGATTGTTCGAGACCCCACAGCGCCTTCTTCAACCTCCACACCTTGTCAGCACCCTTTCTGTAGCCTTGTGGTATTTGCATGTAGACGATCTCTTCGAGAGGTGCGCGAAGAAAGGCATTCCTGAAATCCCCTTGACGCATCTGCCAACCATGGTGCACTGTTAGGCTGTACAAGGCTCGAAGTGCAATTGGAGGAACGACCGGTGCAAAAGTTGCAGCATGGTCGATTCCATCGCGCTGTGTATCCCCATGAGCCACATATCGCGATTTGAAGGCGGATAGCTGACCATCAGTGGCCTTGTGTTTGACAGCGTAGAGCCATTGTCCTAGTATGGCCTTTTTACCGGGAGAAAGACTGACTACCTTGAAGGCGTCGTTTGTCTTGAACGATTCAATCTGCTCATTCGTAGCAGCGTTGAAGACCGTCCATGTCATTACTGGCAGTAGTAGCAGAC